>CAUYSK010112026.1:0-44424 GCA_963575035.1 Avahi laniger
AGAATTGCATCTATTAGATATTGGGCAGGGGGGAGGGGGGAGGAGGGAGGAGGGGACGGGTATATGTGTACACAAAGAGTGCAGTGTGCACCACGCAATAGGATGGACATATTTGAAACCTGGACTGAGGGGGGGAGGGGGGGGCAGGGGCAACATACGTAACCTAAACATCTGTACCCTCATATTATGCTGAAATAAAAAAAAAAAAAAAGATGGAAAATGTGGAAGAAAGGCTAGGAGAGATAGAGAGTAGAATAATCAGTAGATATCTAAGAAGAGTTCCAAAAGGAATGGAGAGAATGGTGTATAGATAATATTAGAGATTGTTGCTACCATATTTTCTAAAATGATGAATCTTCAGAGTTAAGCAATAGAATGAGCTCCAAGACAGACAAATTAAAACAAATCCAAATCTATACATACTATAGTGTAACTGTAGAACATCAAAGACAAAGAAGAAATCTTAACGGCAACCATACATGTAAATCAGGTTGCTTCAAAGGAACAGCAATCATATAATAGCTGACAACAATAAGAGAAACGATGACAGAATAATATCTTCAGGATGCCAACGGGTGCAAGTATCATCATAGAATTCTTTATCAGCTAAACTAACATTCAAAAGTGAGGGGGAAAGGGAGATATTTTCAGACAAGACTAAGAATTTGTATTTCCAAGGACATTGCTGAAAGATCTAAAAATGAATTTGAAAAAGATACTGCATCTAGAAGGAAATAGAAATGTTGTTCTTCATTTTATTATTTTCTCTAGTTAGGAAATGTTTAGCATTTGGAATTTTCAAATGTTTAAATAAAAGATGAGGAAGTGAAGATAGCAAATTGAGATAACTCTTTGGAGATTTTTTATTGTGAATGGCTGCGGAGAAGTGGTGCTGTGTCTGCAGTGCGCACATGAAGTCAAGGGAGTTGTGTTGTTTTTTTCTTAAGATAGAGAATACCAGAAAATATGTATATGCTTATGGAAGTTATTCAGTAGAGGAGGAGAATGTGAAGATTCAAGAGTGTGAAAGTGTATGAAGAGGAGCCAAGTCCTCGCACAGGTGACATGGGCATTTATAGACTAGCATGAGAATGAGGGCCCTCCAGTTGTGCTAACTTTTTTGCAATGGCTCTTCAAGGACAGCTTCCACTGTAATAGGACAGAAGCCCCAGAATATAGGTATAGATGCATCCTGTTCGGTGAATGTGCTTATGGAAAATTGAGGGACTTCTCGTGGATTTTAATTCTCTGGGTGAATATTGAGATGAGCTTGTAAGCTTAGAATGAGAGGAAGTGTAAGAAGAGAAGTAACAATATGAAATCATTATTCAGACAGTCAAAAGGAAATTAGGGCAAGATGCCAGAACATCATATGGGAACATATGAGTGCAAATGCACAGTTGCAGTTATTGGTAATGGATTTTTTCAGTAAAGTTTAGAAGTTGTGATGCAGTTGTAAAGAAGGCAGCTAGTTGGGATCGAATGAGGCTGAAGTGTAGCCTGTCACATGGAAGTCAGAAACCAGGGTGTTGAGGGTGTTTGCAAGGGGGGGTGGTGGGTCTTAGTTGTCTCTGAGTTGTATAATGGAGGAAGTGAAGGACATTCAAATATGATATAGTCAGAAGACTTCAAGAGTATATTGATTGGAAGAATAATTGCAGTGGGCACAGGAGAAGAAGTGAGTATATTAGGTACCTCAGGTTCTCTAATCCTCACTTCAGCTGTTCCATTCAATCCCAAACACTGGACTTCTCCTCTCATTCGAAAGAATCAAATGATAGAGTCAAGAAAAGTGACAGTTAAATTTTTGTGGGGTTCACTTTGACCCTTAGGGAATCAGAGAGCGGGTGTATGCAGGTAGATCAGCAGATAAATTCCTGATGCCACCCCAGCTGGACTGTTCTGTGACACACAGCTTCACACTGCCACTCCTAAGTCATCCTGTGGGTTATGCCCTCTTTCCTCTGTCCTCTCGCCCCTCCTCGCTCCTGCTATTCTAGGATCTCACTCCCCTGTAGGGGGTCAGTGTGTAAGCTGTTGCAGAGGCTCTGTCTTCCTGAAAACCCGGGCTGACACGTGGGGTATTTGAAATCTAGACTTCAGGTGGAACTTTAGTTGGAGCTGACAGAGTTTAGGGAGTGACCAGGAGCATAGGGTGCTGAGATGGCATGAAGGAAAAGGTCAGCGGTGGTGAGATGGGTAAGTTGCTGAGGCCTCAGTGTTAGAGTGGATGTCTACATGAATTTGAAGACACCTGGGATAATGACAGGAGAAGGGGCACAGGAATGTGGAGAGCCAGGAGCTGCAGTCTTCAGTAGAGGGGGAGGGAGGGAGTAACCAGAATGTCAGGCGTGACAGCGCTGAGGATAAAGGGTAGTACAGCCTGATCACATGGGCTTCAGACGAGCTGAGATCTGGAAGGAGGAAGAAGAGAGGAGTTGATAGTGCCTGCTCCTGGCTGTGATGGGGGTTACTCTTGGTAGACTAGATAACGTAAAGGCTTCCTAGAGCTACTTCTTTGCGCATTTGACTACAACACCTTGTAGCTTGGAATCTCACCTAGCACATCCTGGTGTGCCTCAGCTTCATTTATGAAGAGGAAGAATGATCTCTTCTCCCAGGAGTTGTAAGATTCAACAGAAAAGAATGAGCAAGAAAGTAATTTGCCAGCTAATGATCAATAAAGTGAGCAACAGTATATGCTATATGCCACCCCTCAAAAAGATAAGCCTGGATGCTACCTAAAAATGTTCTTTATACATGTGGCCTACTGCATGGCTGTGCACGTAGCTGTCCTGTGAGCACCTCTGTGCAGCTTGTCTCAATGCCTCTACGTACCCCACATGCTTCTCCAAGCACTGGTTTCTAAAGCCCAGAAAGTTCTTTTTGTTGTTTTCACCACATTCAGGAAGATAGGGCACAGTGGGAGTCTATTGTCTGAGCCAATATTATCCTGGGACATATTAGTGTCCGTCAAAGTAGGTAAGAAGAAGATTGAAGTGTCGTACTGCTTTAATGAATGGTATGTAGACTGCTGAGTAAGGCTCCCTGTCACTGTGCTTTATACCAGAACCCCACTGCATAGTGAGAGGTGGACTCAGATTTTTGTGAGAATTTCTTATTTTCTTTCAGATTGTCAGGCAATATGATGAAGGGTTACCTTATAAACAACATTAGATCAGGTTATGGGCTGTAGCTAGCAGTAAATTTGAAGTCTGTATCATCACATGGTACAGTTGGACCTAGTGAAGGTCATTAAAGTGTCCTCTCTTTGGTAATGCTTGTTGGGCATCTGCAGGTAGCTGCCATGGTACCTACTGCTTTGGGACAAAGGGTACATCACAGAGAACCATTTTGTGTAAACCAAATAGCCCAAGGGGGCAGGGGATGGGGATCTTAGAATTACTTGGTTCCATTTGAGTTGGCAATGTAGTATTTAATGACAAGAGTTTAATATTCTATGTACCAATTTTTCATTTGAAATAAAATACCACTTCATTTTACATGAGCAGATCTTGTGACAATAATGCATTTCTTTACAAATATTAGCCTATTATACATCTTAAGTCAGTTGCACATAATTGCATTTCACCTACTCTACATAACACTTTAATTAAAACTAGGATAATTAAAATACAGTTTTAATGAACAATAAATTCTGAAGTTGCCAAGCCTAGAATGAGTTAGTTGAATCATACATTTTTCCTTTTTAGCTCTTAAATCTGTATCCACATTATGTTTTGAAATGGCAACAATCATGATCAAGAGGCATTTTTAAATGCATATAATAGTATGTATTATTAAATAACATGTTTCTTTATGATTGTCTTATATGTTTATCCTCTTGCATATGGTTGGTTATTTGCTACTAACTATAATCTGTAGAAACAAGGAAAAGGTTTCCTTTGTCTTTGAAGGCTCAGCAACTTACCAGAGTGCTTGGCCATACTAAGTAGTGAATATTTATTGGATGAATGGATAAGTATTTCTTGAATGAATAAATAAATAACAGCCCATGGCTTATTCTGGGGAGATGGTGTGGGGCAAAGTACACTAGACTGAGGCTCAGAAAATAGGGTTTCAGTCTCAGCCTTGCTACTTAGTAGCTGTGAGACCTTGGGCAAGTCAGTCAACTATTCTCAGCGAAGTTGAGACCATGGTATATCTCAAATGGAAATAATAGTAACTACCTCACCAACCTCTTGGAATTATTATTGAGTGCATTTATTTGGTGAATAAAATTATAGGTGTGAAAACACTTTCTAACCTGTAAAGCAAACATAATGTAGTGGTATTATCACTCCAACATTTGCTCATTCTGCTCTCTAATTATATACATGAACATGCATCAGTATTCATGGTCAACTGTTCTCATCTCATTTGGAACTTTATGTTTTAGGTAGTTTTTGCATAATTAATTTTCACCTCTTGGTTAGTGACACTTTGCCATATAGAATATAAGGAGATAAGCACCCTGCATCCTTTCCTTTCCCCTTCCTTCCATCCCAGATATACTGTCCTTGGGAATTCCAGGTGAGTCTTAATGTTGTCTGGGTAATCAGGGAGTCATTGCTGCCTGTGCATCTAATAGTTTATTGTGCAGTCACATGTAAGTGACTTTTAT
Organism: Avahi laniger; assembly: GCA_963575035.1. Lineage (NCBI taxonomy): Eukaryota > Metazoa > Chordata > Mammalia > Primates > Indriidae > Avahi > Avahi laniger. The sequence continues at coordinate 4,625 of CAUYSK010112026.1, forward strand.
TAGCTTTTCTTTTGGATTATCAGTGTCAGTGCTACTCTCCCCCAATACAAGTCATTTGTTTATTTAACAAATACTTCATTGTACTCATCACCCATGAAAGTTACTCCTGAAGCACCAAATTTTCTGTAAAGCAAATGTGCTTTGCACCCTGGCCAAGGGGATAGTGCTGGAGTAGAATCAGGGTGTTGTAGTGCTGGTTTACTTGTAACCCAGAACTGGGGCATGGTCCCTACGAGCAGCTTCCAGTGATGCTCCAGGGTGCGTGTCACCTGTACTTCCATGGAGAGCCAAGGGTCGGTGGACTCAATCCATACCGGCTCTTTGGGGACTCTGTATCATGGCAAGCCTGATCTCATTTGGTTTTATCCCAGGGTCTTTAGGCAGAAATCTTGTATGCAAAATTACTTTCTCCCACTCGAAGGATGAGGGGGGAAGCTGTTCTCTAGAAGGAACCCCGGAGAAGAAGGGATGTGCACGGAGCTCAAGGACCGTCTTAGGATGTGTGTCCCCATAAGGCAGTCATGCACTTTAGGGCTGGGACTGTGAGGAGGCTGTAAACTGGAAATATCAAGACAGTGGCGTTTAGGGAGGGCAAAGAATGTTAAGCAGATGGGAGGCAGACTGCCCAGAGTTGGCTAGAGGTGCTGTTACAGTTGGCAGCCTATGTCCACAGGGTGGATCCCTCTTTGTGGGAAAGGAGGCAGCATTTCCTTCCATGGGTGGGGGTGGGGAGGAAGAGCACAGCACACCTTGCCGAGTCCTTGAAAGTGGATGAGGAACATAAATGTCTGAAAATAAAAGGTCCTATACAGATGTGAAGTGTATGAGGAGCATGGTGGGGGTTGAAGGCATACAGGATTTAAAGTAAGAAGAGAGACTTTAAGAACAGCTCTACTCTTTGATCATTTTCTGATCCTCTGAAAGGCCGACAGTGTTTGCGGGACTCAGTTTTTTCATGTGTAAAATGGGGTCATACAATCCTGTGAATGTCTGATATGAAAACATTTTCTGTTGGTTGGTGCTGTGGTGAGGAGTGGAGGGCACTGGCTATCCTTGGGAAGAGGATGCTCCTAGAAGCAGGGGTAGGGATGAGCAGCCCATGCAAATGATGTGGAATGGCACACATTTTTCCTATCTTTCTGCAGGACTGCTCTAGGTCTTCACGGCATGTAGTTAAGAAAGCAGAGGAAGCCTTATCACACCAATTTTGTGGATGACTGCATGGGGGAAGAAAGTGACTTATTTGACTTAAGATCAAATAATACGTTAGTGATAGGCTGAGGATGGAATTTGGCACTTGACTTATACATCTCTGGTCATTTTTATGCATGTTTACAACAAGGTTGGTCTCAGCTTGCTCATAAGGGTGGTGAAATGAGAAAGGGGGGTCTGCACTGGGCCTCTGGCACCCTGTGCTTTGGCCCCAAGATGCCACATGCAGCCAGGTATCTTAAGGCAAGTTTCTGACTTCTGCGAGATTCCTTTCCTTCATCTGTCAAATGCAGGTGGTAATAAACTGGCCTGCCCACCTCACAGAACTTTTATTTTTGTGAGTGATAATCAAATACTGTAACAGATATAAGAGCCTTTTGTGAATTATGAAGTGTCATGTCTGTGCGACATGGAATCATTTTCTCACGAGGGCTCATCCTTTGTTGTAATCAGATCTGACCAAAGCTTAGTTGTATGTAATTGCCAGAGTGTTTGCTTCCAAATGCCAGTCCCTCATATCAAGGTCATCCTTCCTTTATTCATTCAGTCAGTCAGCACTGTGCTAGGCTGTGGGAGTAAAAAGATCAGTACAACAATTCTGGCTTCTCAAGGGCTCACAGTCTGCCGAATGGGTTATGGTAGTCTCATAGTAGTTCATCTCATGTAGTCTTTTTTTTTTTTTTTTGATAACGTCTTTATTGAGATATAATTTACCTACCATAAAATTCACCTTTTTACAGATCCTCTGTCTAATTCAGTGGTTTTTGGTATATTCAAAGGGTTGTGCAACTATTGCTACTATCTAACAGAACATTTCCATCACTGCAAAAGAAAACCCTGTACCCATGAGCAGTGACTGCCCATCCTTCCCTCTTCTCAGGCCTGGCAGCCACTAACCTGCTTTCTCTCTCTGTGGGTCTGTGTCTTCTAGACACTGAACATAAGAGGAATTGTGCACCATGTGGCCTTTTGACACCTTCCGTAATCTTTACTCAGTCGTCTATTTTTCTTCCTTTTCCTCTTGCCTTGTGTTGATCATCATTAAATATTTCACTGGGCCTTTTTTTGGTTCTTTTCCTGGGCCAAGTTCCATGGGTGGGAGTCAAGAAAAGACATTCCTTCCTTCTTTAGACAGATACATTGGAGGCCTCCTTTATGTCAGATGCTCTGGCAGATACTGGTATGATGTCACGGGTTCCTGTACAGCCTGGTAAGGATAAAAAAAAAATGGACAAAAACCAAACACATACAGGTGGTGAGGTGATGAAAGAAGCTCTGTCAAACGATATTTTTGTACCAAAATTTGGAGAAATAGAGCTGGACATTCTGTACACAGCATTTGCAAAGAAACTAAGGTGGGAGAGAGTCTAGTGTGTCCTTTGGCCCGAAAGGAAGCCAGTGTGGCTATAGTGCTCTGAGGAGAGTGGCCCAAAATGAGGTCAGGAAGGGGCTAGATTGTTCAAGGCTTTGTCTGTGGAAACAGGTTTGGGTTTTATTCAGGTGCAGTGGAGGGATTTAGACCAGGAGAGTGCCATGATCTGATTTGGTTGAAGAAAATGTGGCTGCTTTGTGAAGAATGTATATTAAGGGCAAAAGAGGGAGCAGAGAGAACACTTGGGAAGCTTTTGCAAATGTCCTGGCAAGGGATGCTGGCAGCTGGGATTAAGACAGGGCAGAAGAAATGGAGAAAAGCAGACCAACTGAAGTTATAGGTTAAAAGTAGAATCAAAAGATTTTAGAGTTGAGTATATGGTGGAGTCAGGCTTCTTGTTTCTGATTTGTGCCCTTGGATGTATATTAAATGAAATGATGACAACTGGATTCAGGTGGGGTTTGGGGCATGTTAGAGATCTTGTAAAAAATCTGGGTAGAAAGATTAACTTGGCTTTTGTATATACACAAGTCTGGAGCTTAAAGATTGGGCTGGAGATTTGAAACTGGGACTCAACAGCATGTAGGTGGTATTTAAAACTGTGGGAATGGATGACTCTTCCAGGGAGAGAGAGTTTAGAGACAGAAAAGAAGAGAAGCAAGGTCTGAGGACCTCCAACACTTAGGGAAGGGTACAGAAATAAGATGCCCACAAAAATATAGAAAGGGAGGGGCCATGAGGAGCTTGCTGCTGTGGGATCACCAAGAAGAGAACTTTTTGCCAGATCCAGTCCATGGGTAGCATGAGTCAACAGGACTTGCATTCCAGCCCTGAATGAATGATTGATCAGCAGAGCATAGGAACAGAGTGGGAAATGTGGGAGAGGAAAAGGAGAAGTGGAAACAGACAGCAGGGGAAAGCCTATCTTTTTGTAGCTTTTGTCACCTTTTGAGTAAAACCTGCAAATAATGGACTTGACTGCACGGCCTGGTGGGAAAAGGTCTATTAGTTTCACTCTACAGTGGCTATAAATTAGAAGGCCTTCTGAAAAAAAATGTGTTGTGGACAGATTAGAAAGTTTAGGATCAAACAGCCATAGCAGCACTACTAGGTCATGCTTCACTCAGGATGATTTTTCTTCATGTTTCATTGCTTGGGGTCTTTGTCATAGCTGATGGAATTGCACTGTTTTACCTTGGAAGGTTATAAATGGGAAGATGTCCTTAGAACTTATTTATCTTTGAGAACATGAATCTTTCTTTCTTCAGTCTAGACTTGCCCATTCATTATTAGATGAGGTAAATTATTATATCTAAGAGATAAATTATGTCCTTTGGTGATATGTGTATACTTTATTTTTATAGTCAGGATCTGTAGTTTAATACATGAAGCAATTTTGAGAATTACCTATGCTAAGTAATTTTTGATATTTAGAAATTACCTATGTGAAGTCTACCCGTGTTCATGGTCATTTTAACACCCATCTTTCATTCTGTAAAATCACTGGGAAATCCTTATCGCCTACTATAGTGACCTAGATTACCATTTACCTATGCTTTGTTGAGTTTAGTATTTTATCTGAAAACCTGTATATGCCAAGTAATTTAAACAACTAATTCACTATCAATGATTTTATTAACATTTTTCTTATTTTTAAAATGGATATATTCAGAGAAACCCTAGTCTGGTTTGAAGCTGCTGCATGGGATTAAAATTTCTGAATTTAATTTTATTTAAATTTAAGAATTTTGTCTATGGAGATGAATGTGAAGCAGTACTTGTGTTAATTAAAGTTGGAGCAAAGGAGGCATAGGCAACCTGCTGCTGGCTTATCTTTGATCCTTAGTTGTGAGTAGAATGTCCAGTTGTTTAGTGCCTTGGCCTTCGTCTAGCATACTCTATGTGGATTTTAAAAAATTGTAAGTGCCCTGGGTACAGTTTAGTCATTTCTTTGATCTAATGATGAAATAAGGAATTGTGTCTATCATGGAACTTTTGAAAAGCATCTACTGATTAAAATTTTTTAAAAGACTGTTTCTGTAATAAATTCTTAGTGTGAAATAACCTTGGTTTAGTATTTTCCATTATTTTGCTGTTCTTAATATCTTTAGAAATAGATAAAAGATATTAATATAATTTGGAAAGAGGCAAATATAAAATGGTGGCTAAGAATGTGAACTCAGAAATTAGACTGCCTGGGTTCAAATCCTGGCTCTGACACTTAATAGTTGTGGGGCCTTGGGCAAGTTACTCAATTTCTTTGTTCCTGACTTTCCTCTTCTGTAAAGCAGGTGTAATAATAATGCCCAGCTCATAGGATTATTGTGGGGATTACCTGTTTTAAGTAAATTTAAATCTAGAGGGCTTGGACTACTACCTGGGTCATACTAAGACCAGCATAACCGTTAGTGGTTCTTATTACTTTCATTATTATTATTACTTATTTGAGTGTTCCAAATAGAGGAAGAGGCAATAGTTGTATCATTTTCTCGGTGTTAGTTCCTTTCAAGGAAATCTTGCAAAGAAAATTGCATTTTGTATATCTGATTACTTTCTGGAGGCATGAAAATTATTTTCTTAATCCTTCGTGTGAACAAAAGTCCAGCTTCTCAGTAGCAATAGATAAAATGGAACTGAAGAAATAGTAGTGAAATGGATCCTGAGGGAGGAGTTGTAACTAAGTTATGCAGGTTTTAAAGGCATCATCTGAACACTTGACAGTACTTTTCAAAAAGACATCCTCCTTGGTTACAGACAATAATGGAGCACCAGAATGTTTCACAGCATGGAACTTGGAGTGAGAGACACATATTTTCCCAGCCCCCTTTCCTTTTCAGAACATTAGTTCTTAAAGTAACAAACCCATCAGTGTGGGCAGCTCTTCTAGATTCCATTTGTCCATTTCAAGGCCCTGTTCTAGCAAGATAGAGAAGGTACTGCGGAGCCAGACTGTCCATCTTAAGTCTCAAGAAAAGAAGGGTGCTGACAAGGGCCACTGCAAAGAGGACCAGGAGCTCACAGATTCCAGGCCAGAGAGGTGGTTCCCCTATTAAGAGCAGAGTAGCAGCAACAGATGTTTAGGTTTCTGTGTCCTCTAAATGTGTCTCACAGGTGTATAGCACACATAAAATTATATAGAGATTGATCATCCCAAATCTGAAAATCCCAAATTTCAAATGCTCCAAAATCCAAAACTTTCTGAATGCCAACATGAATGATGCTCAGAAGAAATGGTCACTGGAGCTTTTGGATTCGTGTTTCAGATTTTTGGATTTGGGATGCTCTGCCGCAGTGCATTCTGCACATATTTCAAAATCCAAAAAAATCTGAAATCCAAAATACTTCTGGTCCCAAGCATTCTGGATAAGAGATAATCAACCTGTAATATTAGTATCTGTCATATATATGCAAGTGTGCATGTACATATGGATGTGTAAGTATGTATATATGTAGAGAGATCAGATAGTACACATTTCATCTCATTTTTGACATTGCATAATTAATTTTGTTTCCATATTTTTAAATCTATTGCAGTGATAAAAGGCCCTTGATCTTGTCCATATTTGAAGTGAGTAAAATTGTGGTATTGATTAGAGTAAGATTTATGGTGATAAAGCACTGTATTTCACAGAAATGAACATCCATGTTTTTGTCTTCGGGTTGCTCTACCAGTGTGCATTCTGCAGATATTTCAGAATCTGAAAAACAATCTGAAATCCAAATAATTGGATAATTTTAAGTGGATCATACAAAATTGAAGATTATTTTATGGATACTGTTTTTCCCTTTTTGAATTTTTAACTAAATGAAATATCTAAGGAAGCAGGATTTATGCTTGTGACATATCTTTTAGATTTGGGGCTTGTTCTGATGGTTTTGTTTGTTTACTTTTGATGAAGTTGTCCTCTTAGAGGTAAGGAATTCGTATAACACACCATTGGATAAGATGAGAAAACAGAGATTACTGTTTAGCCCATGTGGCTAGAGAGAGCATGTTTGTGATGTACAGGGTCTAGCTCATTCTGGTTTTCCCAGGATTGTTCCAGTTTTAGTACTGAGAGCCCCTTCAGTCCCCTGGCAAACCAAGATGGTTGTCCACCCTACTTGTTTTATAGCTACTGTGGGTATAAAACTTGCCATATTAGAATTATATCTTTTCCCTAGTACTGTCAAAGGCTCTACATCTAAAAGTAAGTATGGAAAATATAAAAATAAATCTAAGATTAGCTAACTATCCTATAAATGCTAAGCAAGGCAGAAATGTTTCATGAACAGGACTGAATTTATTTCCAAAGCATTTTCTTTTTAGTCATGTATCATTGTCATATAGGAAGAGCTTAATATGCTTCCATAGTATGCTAGGCTTGTAAATTCAAGAAAATTAACCATAAGATAGTTCCTGACCCCTAGCATCTCACTCTAGTTACCTAACACCTTTTTACAAATATTCTAGTTTATTTCCCCTTTGTTCTTTGTCTGAACAACATCATTCAGTGCTTGTTGAAACATACCTGTTGAAATTAGCTCAGTGAGCATTTCCCAGTTTGCCAGAGGGAGATATTTTTCTTTCTTCTTGGTGGGATGCTTGACAAAAACACAAATGCCCTGAATTGAGTGTAAAATATGAGGCAAGTCAGAGGAGTGCCAATGAGCTGCATTACTAGGATACTCTTAGTCACAGCAATTGTTACAATGAGAAACATCAGGCTATTAATTGCCCCCACAACTCAGGGCAATTCCGGCTAAAATGCAATTGTGTTGTGAAAAAGTATAATGAGAAAATCTAATATGTATACTCTGATCCCCAAATGTATATTTTCTTCTGGACATCTTATAGCCTTTACTGGTTGTGCTTATAAATTTGAAAAATAGAAATGGTATGATAGACTCTTTGGTATGCTTTGAAATCTGCATGTGTTCTAACAACTTGTCCTCTTGCTCTTGGCTTTCAGACAAAGAAACATTGCCTTCAAGAAACAGAAACTTTTACTTTCATATCTTCATATATTAAAAATAGCAGTGATTTTAAAGGGCAGTCTGTCATTATCAGGAAGAATAGATATGACCCATATCCATAGCAGAATGATTAAGACCTTTATAGCTTTGGGTGGGTTCTTTTGACTAACTCAGAGGTCCTTGAGTTTATGTGAAAGTAGATAGATAAATTAATGATGTAAGTCTCTAAGAAAGAATGAAACTTCCCTCTGACTGTTGTTTTTCCCAAGCCTGGGAGAACTTGTGAATGGGCCCTTCACCTGTGAAGTAGGTCCCAGGTGTGAATTCCCTATGTGCTTCCTCAACAGGTGACTGCATGCGTGGAGACCAACCCTGTGCACCCAAAGCAGTGTCTCCCCTCATTCTCACTTTATAATGATGCTTCAGGACCCCCTTTTCACCATATTTTACAAATAATAGTCTCACTTATGGGAACACTTTGAGCAAATTCTGCAGGTTCTTTCTAACATAAAAGAAAACTCATTAATCTATACATCAATTATACTTAATAATAATGAACAATTCCTTTATTCCTGCTCCAACCCCTGTTACCTTAAATCAAATTAAGTTGAAATTCTTTAACATCAGAGACTGATTTTTGTCCACCTTTGTGTCTCTTGTATACAACACAACACAACACAGCACACCACACCATACCACATGTTGGTTACTCAAGAAATATTTGTTGGTTGAATTAGTGGAGCTTTGTCTTACACCTGATAAGTTAATAAATATTTTTATATTTGTTTCTTTCTCTTTCTCCCCCTTTTTTCTGGGGAGAAAGAGACAGTGGTATAGCAAAAGGCAGGTGGAAGTGGTATTTGTGGTTATTGCAGAATGCTGGACAGGAACTTCCTCTAATACTGGTACCACTGCAGTTGGCAGTCATGGTTCAGTGCTCCCCTTGTCACCCAGAGTCTAGAGACAAAAGTGGTAAAAATAGTTTAGCCACTTTAGAAATAGTCAGTGTTGCTTGTGTTGCTTTTCTCTCTTTATTGACAGATATAGGTTGATTTTTAGTCATAAAGATGTTTTCTCAGTTGGTCTCATTTATGAAGAGGCAGGACAACTTAAAACACTTTCTGCCATTTTCCCATAATTTCTCCATTAGCTCACCGTTAGTATCCTAATTGGGTATAAAGTTCATTCTTTTTGCACTGCCACTATCTTTGTTCAGGCCATCAGCATATTCTAGTTAGATTCCTGCAAAAGCTCTTAGCTGTGTCCTTTGTTTACTTCCCAATCCAGTCTATACCCTAGAGGTTAAGCAGATCTTTCTGAAGATCACAGATAGAGCCCTATGTGCACTGCCTTCCCCCACTTTAAAAATGTTTTAAAGGTTTCCAGTCTTTAGGGTATGAAGTCTGAGCCCTCATCCTGCTGGCCTGGGCGCTGCCTGCCTCTGGCCACCCCTCCTGTCAGGCCTACCTCTCCTTTCCCTATCAAGGCAGCCACACTCGGCCATTTGTACTGCCCAGGTGCCTCAGCCCTCCTGTCCCAGAACCTTTGCACATGCTCTTCCCTTGCCTGGAGCCGTTTGCCTGACTGGCTTTTACTTTAGCTGAAGATTTCACCTTAGATTTCAGATTTTATCATGTTCTTTGAGACTATTTCCCAGGCTATTTTCTTCATCCTGGTTGTCCCCAGAGACCCGGTACAGTGGGATTTCTCTCTGGTCTGATGGTATCTGTCCTTCCTTCAGTTGTGGGTCTTGTCACCTATGTGCTACAATGGCTTGCTTATTGGTTCTCTCTATTGTAAGCTCCTTGAGGACAGACACCTCTGTAACCCCGGGCCTTAAAATAGTGCCTGGTGCATAGAAGGTAATTGATATTTGTTTGAATAAAATAATTGACTTAATACTAATTTTCTTTTTATAGTTATCTGTCTGTTAAAGTACATTTGTGGAAATAAAAAAAAAATCTAAGAGAAAACACATGCTTTAACGATATAAGTAGAAAGGTAAGCTGATTTGTTCTTTCCCTGTCTCTGGTCTTGCAAGATAGAAATGAGGGATAAATGTCTTACATTTTCTCTGATTTGTATCTGTTATAAGTCACAAGTGGTACTGGCTGCTGCAATTATACCACCTTGTTTAAAACTCAGAACTGAAGTAGGTTTTTAATTTACTTTTCGTTTTAAGGACTTTTGTTTGGGTGTTCTTGTAACTTGGGAAATTTCATAGTAGGAACTTGTTTTTCCATTAAGTGTTCTTAGAAGAAAGATTAATGATAAAATAAGTAAAAAATCCCAATGAATTTTGACATAGACAATTTCTTGTGCATATCTATGTACTTTGCCAGATTATTCTGACCTAACTGTAACTAATTCTCATTTGTGAAATACATATCCATGAAATTTATGTAGTGTGTTCAAATGTAATTTTATTTTAACTATATTTTTATCAAAACCACATCTTCGTGCAGACAAGTCTTCTACTTGTTCCATTCCATTATTAAGATGGCAGTGTCATTTTTTATATGAATAAGTTGTAGAACAACATTTTGGTAACACGTCAATGAGTTTATCATGGAAAGAAAGTCTTCCTCCCAACCTCCTCCTACCCTGACTCTTTTCTATTCAGAGGTAATATCTTTTACCCCCATCGTTCTTAAAATGAAAGTATAAAATTCGCCCCTTTTTGATGTACAATTCAGTGAATTTTGACAAACATACAGTGCTGATCCACTACCACAGTCAAGATATAAAATAGTTCTATCACCTCCAAAATTCCCACATGTTCCTTTGTAGTCAACTCTTCCCTGTTCCTTTAGCCCCTGGCAATCACTGATCTGTCCCTATCATTTGACGTTTTCTAAAATATTATATAAATGAAATCCTAAAGTATTTAATATATAGCCTTTGAGTCAGGCTTCTTTTATTTATCAAATTGCTTCTGATATTCATTCATTTTGTTGCACATAGCTGTACTCCATTCCATTTTATTCATAAGTAGTATTTTATTCTGTGGAGGTACCAGAGTTTGTAATTCTACTCACCAGTTGAAGGACATTTGGGATATTTTCAATTTGGGCCAATTACAAAAAAAGCTGTTATAAACATTCACAAATAGGCTTTTATATAAACATAAGCCTTCATTTTGCCAAGTTAAATGCCTGGAGTAGACTTTCTGGGTCTTATGGTAAATGTGTGTCTAACTTAATGAGAAACTTGTAAGAATCTTCAGAGTTCTCAGTGGCAATAATCAGAAACCTAGTATTCTCTATCCAGTAAAACTACCATTCAAGAGAGGACAGCATGCAAGGTGTTTTCATTATCTATTACTGCTTAATAAACCACTCTGAAACTTTGTAGCTTAAAACAAAACAATCATTTGTTTTGTACATGAATTTGAAAATTAGGCAGGAGTGGGAAAGCTTATATTTGCCCCACATGGTGTCAGCTGGGGTGGTTGTACTGATAGAGTAATCTCTTCTAACATGACTCATTCTCATGGCTGCATGTTGGTGTTGACTGGGAGTTCATCTGGGTGAAAGGCTCAGGGCCTCAGTTCCTTTCTACTTGGGCCTCGCCGTGTGGTCTGGGTTTCTTCAGAGCTTAATAGCTGGGTTCCAAGGACAAGCATCCCAAGAGAGAACATCACATAGAAACTGTATTTATTTTTATCATGGGTCTTGAAGGTCACAAAGTATCATTTTTATCATTGTGACGCATTAGTTGAGGTACTCACAAAAGCCTGTCCAGATTCAAGAGAAGGAAACATAGACTTCCTCTCTGTCTGGGGGAGTAGAAGGTTGTGGAAGAGTATATCAGGTGGGAAATATTGTTGTGACCCATTTGGAAATTATAATCTGCCACATAAAGGCTCAAGAAATTTACTACTCAGCAAACTTTTTTGAAAAAATTTTGAAAGGACACATTTGAAGAAGAAAAAATATAAATCTAGGAAGAAGTAGAATATAAGGAGTGATAATGAACAAATAAAGTGGTAAAAATATATTGGTTAGTCTAAGTGAATGTTGAATTTTTTTTAAATTAAAAAAATTGGAACTAAAATCCCAAATCATAGCAGTATGGGAAGTGGTGTAGGAGCAGAGGGAAGTAAAAGCTTGTGAAAATCTTTACTTTGTCTCACAGCTGATAGGAATACTTATTAACTCTGGACCTTATAGAATTCTTCACAAGGATATTTGGAACACCCATGGGCTTTACAGAATCTCCTCACCTCCTTTTCGCTCATCAACTCATGAAGGTCTGTTGTTGCTCCCACAAAACAATCATTTTTCAATTCTTAGCCTACTTAGGTAGTATTGACCCTTTGGTCTACTAAGTCCTTCTTAAAACACTCTTCTTTTGGATTCAGTAACACCACACATTCTTGTTTATTTTTTTGTCTCCTTCTTAGACCCCTTTGCCAGCACTTCTTCCACTACCTATCCTTTGAATATTGTATTTCCTCAGTCCTTGGTCCTTGTACTTCTTTTCTTCTCACATTATTCTTCCACTTTTGGCAATTTCATTCTAGTTCATCAATTCATATAACAACCATGGTACTTGCAGGTGACTCACAAATTTACGTCTATTCATGGTATTTTCTTGGTTTGTTTCAAAAGTTATTTCATACTCAGTGTGTCCAAAACAGAACTCTTTATCTTCATTGGCCCTGTTTTCCTGTCCCTTACTTTACTGCTAGCTCTTCTCCAGTGTCCCTTTCTTAACATAAGTGACACTGCTGTCTAGCAGTTGCCCAAGCCAGAGCCAAGGAATTATCCTTAATACTTCTTTTTTTCTTCCACCACATCTGGTCAGTCACCAGTTTCTCCTTATCGTACCACCTAATGTCCCACAGATGGACATCACTTTGTGTCCATCTCTGCCACGCTACCTGACCAGACTCTTTTCTTCTCTCATGAACTTCTTCATTGGTGTTCTAACTTGTTTCTCTATGTCCACTTCTGTCTTCTCTGTTCTCCATGTTGTGGTAACAATGATTTATTAACATGAATCTGATCATGTTACTCCTTTCCTTAAAATCCATTAGTATATTAATCCAAATAACAAAATCTTTAATATAACCTACAAGGTCTAGATAATATGGTCCCTTACCTCATCTGTCCTATTTCTTGGTTCCATTTGTTTCCCTCTGAAGTCCAGCCACGGCCAGTTGGTGTAATGGTTAAGTTCTTAGTTTCCAGAGTCGTAGCTTTCACTTGCTAGGTGTGATCTTGGACAAGTTTTTGTGCCTATGCATCTCTCAAATGGAGTTATTAGTGTCAACTTCTTAGGGTGTTGTATAAACTAAATGAGATGACACGTGTATAGCCGTGGCATAGTGCCTGGCATTTAATAAGCTAACCATGAATGTTAAATTATTTCCTTAAATGAACCATATAACTATCTTTCTTCTTGTCTCTGGGAGTTCCCACTGGCTCTTCCCCACTGTGCAGGTTACTTCACCTGGTTAAAACTGACATCTTTTTCACCAAGAGGACCTTACATCATGATTGACTCAGGACAGACCCAGTTCATGTCTGTCGTAGATCAGTTAACACCAATTATTTTTAGGTGTCCCCTTTTACTTCTGTTTTGTAAAATAAATTATATATATATATGGTTACACCTCCATGCTTAGTTCAAAAGTACTTTTTCTAGGAAAATTTCCCTGATCCCACAAACTCAAGACACCTATTATTTGTTCTTATAACACATCCTTTATTTTTCTTTGCAGTAGTTATCACAATTATAATTAAAATAGGTCATTTTATAACTAATTATTTGAGGTTTGTTTCTCCTGTTATGCTCTCAGAGGAATAGGACCTTGGCTGCCTTGCTTCATCCCTGAGTCCTCAGCATTGGTCTTGTTTGGAGGCATTACTCACTACATATTGTTAGAGAAAAGAAGAAACACTAAACAGGAATCTAATTTGGCTTTCCCTCCTATTTCTGACAGTAAATATCAAGTTATTTCCCCTCAATGGGCCTCAGTTTTTCATCTTGTAAAATGAGAAAATTGGACTTAATGTTCTCTAAAATTCCTTTGGACTCTACATTCTGTGAATTTAGGTACATCAAAGAAATTTCTTAACCCGTTTTCTAATATTTAGATTCATAAATTTTAAGAAGGATATTGAATCGATTTAGACTTCCCCAAAGATAGAATAATGTTGCTCAGAGAATAAAGCCCTGATTGTTACCCTTTTTTCTTATGAACTCCTAACATGTAAACTGTGTGTTATCCCTTCTTTCTCAATATGTCTGAGAAAAATATAGTCTATATGATTAAATAATTACTGCTATACCTATTAACAAGTTTAAGAATGAGCCAATAGGAAAAAAAAATCCAAGTTAAGATTATTTAAAATGAACTTGTCATTCTCCAAGAAGTTCACTAATCAAACATATTTTTCTATTGCTGTTGTCTTGCAGAACAAAGTAATCCTTGAGGAGACAGTCTCTTGAAAAACCTAAAGCATTTTTGTTGAGTTTTATAATTAAGTAAAAATTAAGAGCAGAAATGAAATTTATAACACCAGTGGGAAATCTTGAAACCATATTATAAGGTTTTTTCCTTTTAATTTAATTGAGTCTCTTAATATGTCTGTGAGGTTGAGAAGGTTTTTGTTTGCTTGCTTGCTTATTGTTTGTGTTTAATAATATGGGGAAATCAGCAGAAACTAACTGCTGCCTTTGCAACTGCTACATGTGTAACACTGCTATTACTTAGAGCTAAAAACAGGAAGACTTAGAAACTGAGGCACAGTTGCTCTGAAGTCATGGTGGCCTCTGGGAGGACTTCACAATGCAGGATCTCCTGAGGTCTTGAAGGAGACTTTTTGGTAACTTGACCATTTATCTAACCCGAAAGATTGTCAGAATGAGGGGCAGGGAAGATTGTAAGGAGATTGTCTATACTGCCAGTGAGAATAGAAGCCCCTGAAGTGGCTTCCCTGCCAGTCTTGTTTTTGTAGTATGAGTTATTGTGAACACCCACCATGCATTATTCCATCATGACAGGTTGCTCATCTATACCCTGCACCCTCCAAACCTTGAAATGTCTTCCTGTTTTTTGGCCCTCCTAGAGGTAAGCCAATATGAAAAACTAAAGCTGAATTTATACTTCTACTGAGAACTCTTGAGAAAAAAACTGAGGCATTGTCAAGAGAGAGAGGACATGCAGGTGAAAAAGAAAGATCATCTGGAAATCAGTGCCTAAATAAGTCCAGAAACAATCTTATTTATAAACTCTCAAGTGAGATTGCCTTGATAAAGAAGATGACGTGGAGAAATGAGAAAAGCATAGAAAGCTCTAAGCATGCAGAGAGCACACTTGTGCCAAAATAGACATCTGTAATGAGGACCCCCATTGAGCGGAGTGTTTTTTGGGTAAAAGCTCTAGTCTAACTCTTGAAACAGTTAAACTTTTTCTAGGTGCATCTTTCAATATTACTTGAAAGGATTCTAAATGACTTCCTCTTTTTTTTTTGCCTTTTTCTGTTATTTTTAGAGAATAAACATCTTTCTTTTACTTCTTTTAGCTTTGAGGCAGCTCTTGCTGATAAGAAATACTTAAAGTACGAAGATACTTTTTTATAGCATTTGACCAATTTTTAAGGCAGTGGTTCCCAAATTTCAATGATACATCAAGCTTTTCAGAAAATGAATTCCAAAGGGAATTGATTTTTATCTGTAATCCTCTCATTCTACAGACAGGATATTGACTACACTTGATAGAATGGAAGTGTAAAGTCAGAATGAAACATTGCAGTGACAAATCCTAAGAGGGCAGTTCATGATCAACGGAATCGTTCATTGGATGGAAAGATCTGAGACCTAGACAGTGTCAATAGGGGAGAAGGAGAAATAAAAGCATTCATTTTCTGAAAGAGTCTTTTCCCTGGAGTTGTATGGTTTTTGTTGACTGGCTCTTCCTTTTAGTATGCTTCCCATTTCTAGTTGTTCATCAGCCCACGTGAGAATCTTGAAACTCATAATAATTTGTAATCCAGTATTTAGATGTGGCAAAATAAAACTACTGGCATACCATAGTTCCTGCTGGCATGTTACCACATGATTGGATTCACATTCATTGTGAGATGCCTTGGTATAGTCTCATTCTTTTATTTCTGTCTCGTGTTATTTTGAACATTCTGCTTTCCCAAAGCATTAAGTAGTTTTGTCTTACTGTGAGAAGTTAAAAGTTCTGTCATCAACATGTAGGTCTCTTCAGGACTACATTCCCTGCTGCTTTGTGTATTTGGTTGCTGGCATAATTGCTTCATTATATAGCAGACAGTAGTTTGCATTCCAAGGGAGGAAGACACATGTTGGTGTCATTTGATAATTATATCATAAAACTGAATTCTAAGTACCTGTTCTTGAATATTGACATCATCATCGATGAAATGATTAAAAATCATTCTTAAAAATAAGAACAAAGCAAATTTTATCTCATTAAAACTCAGTAGAAATTTAATCAAGAATAAGGGATTGTTTCAAGGAACTTTTTAATAGATGACAACAGGGAGATTTGTTTGATCGTGGATTTTTTAAGTGGTTTTAAAGTCTTGAAATCTATTAAGACATAGAAGAGAGAACAGAGGAATCAATATCTCTGGAGAGCACAGACTGATCAAATGTTGATTGAAGGACTATCAATGTGTATATTGAAATTGTAGTTCAAAAGTTATATCAGTAAAAATAAGAGACAGCGTCAGAAGTTGACTACAACAATGAAGGTGTAGTAGGAAATCTGGATGTGATAATGAGGAGGTAGAAGCACACCTATCCCGCCTCCAAGTGCAGTGGTATGAGGGGACTAGAGAAGGCTACAGAGGCACAGTTGTCAACATGGGAAAACTAAGTTTCTAATAGAGCAAGAAGAAAAAACATTCAGAGTAGAGGCTGACAATACAGGGGCTTTTACTGAGGTTGCACTTTTGAGTCCTAGAAGGTACAATGGAAGTGGTTAAGGAGTATTGGGTTGGTAAGGGATACAGGGGAGCAGGAGCTATTCGTAGTCGTCTGGGGATTTGCATGATGAGGGATGAATTGAGATGCTAGGACTTCATCCTGTAAACAGGATGAAAGGCAGTGATGTGCTGTTAAATGTTTAATAACTGGCTCTTGGCAGGGAAGAGTCCTGATTTGTAGCTTTTGCCAATTTCCATGGTGTAAATACTCCCACCATAGTAGATTTCAACTGACCAACCTGACATCATTCTATAAGGAATTGGACAGAGAATCACAAAATTGGCTCTTTTGAGCCAGTAGAAACTGGCTTCAGCATGCACTGGATAAAGGGCATAGTTGGATTAATTCTGGTGGACTCAAACAGAAATTGGGCAAGACCGTGAGTCATAGGGAGGAGGGAGCCACTGGCATCTCTCTTGATCCCTGTGAATAGAGGCATAGTGAACTGAGGACCAACCTTCTTTGCCTGTGGGCCATATAAAATTGGGCATGTGTCACATTTGGCTCATGGGCTATAGTTTGCCATCTGCTGTTCTAGCTAGACCTTACCATCCTATGAGACATCTCCAATTGGAAATCTAAAAGACATCTCAAATTTAGATCTCCCTCTATGCCCAAACCCGCTCCAGCCACAGTCTGTATTATTTCATTTAAAGGCAACTTTATCTTTCAAACTGTTCAGGCCAAACGCCTGCTGTCATTCTTGACAGCTGTACCTTTCACCCATAGCCAAAAAAAGCCTGTTTGCTCTCCCTTCAAAATGTATTCAGAATCCAACCATTTAGTTGTTATTTTCACTGCTACCACTTTGGACCAAGCAACAGTCAGCTACAACTGGAATTTGTTATAACAGTCTCTGGTCTAGCCTTCTTCCATATAATCTGTTCAGCACTCATCTGATGATGTTTTTAAAATGTAAGTTAGACCATGTCTCTCTTCAGAATCAGAAATGGCTTTCTCTTGCATTCAGAATAAAAGCTTAAGTACTTATTGTGGCCTATAAAACCCTACGTAACCTGGTCCCCATGATCTTCCTAACTTCATCTTTTACCCTACTTTGGTCCCCTGAAAACAACAATGATTCTTGTATCTCTTGGCCTCTGGGATGTGTATTTCATATATCTTCTTCCAGAAATCTGAGTAGCTAATTTTGTACTATCTTCAAGCTTTGTTCAAATGTCCCCTTCTTAGTAAAAACATTCCAACCACCCTAATTAAAACTGCAACAAATATCCTTCCTTGGAATTTCCAACACCTCTTACCCAGCTCTGTGTGTGTGTGTATGTACACATGCATGCACTATTTTTATTCAACATGTAATACCCATCCTTGGCCCTTCCTTGGATTCTTCTTTTCTAGATGTTATTATTAAATGTTAAATGTAAAGACAGATAGTGTTTGTGGATTGAAAGATTCAACATAGTAAAGATATCAGTTGTTCTAAAAGTGGTTTATTGATTTAATACAATTCCTATCAAATCAAATCCCTGCAAGGTTTTTTGTAGACATAGGTAAGCTTGTTCTGAAATGTATTTGGAAGGACATATGCCTTAAATAGCTAAAACAAAAGAATAAAGCAAGAAGAGTCACTCTTCATGATATTAAGACTCAGTATATTACTGTGGTAAACAAGACAGTGTGGTACTAGTGGAGCAATAGACATGTAAGTCAGTAGACTCTGGTAGAGAACCTAGAAATAGATCTGCACAAGGATAACCAACTGATTTTTGACAAGGCTACAAATTTCAAGGGATGGATATCCAGAATATATAAAGAACTCGTACAACTCAGCAACACCTAAACAAACAAAGTATTTCTTCAAAGATGGATGTACAGAAGGCCAATAAGCACATGAAAATATGTTCAGCATCATTGGTCACTAAGGAAATGCAAATCAAAACCACAATGAGATACAACTTCATACCACTTAGACAAGCTAATATAAAAAGTTGGAAAATAACAAGTGTTGGTGAAGATGTGGAGAAACTGGAGCCCTCTTGCATTGCTGATAGGAACGTAAAATGGTACAGCCACTGTGGAAAACAGTTTGTTGGTTCCTCAAAAAGTAAAACCTAGAATTACCATATGATCCAGCAATTTTACTTCTGGGTATATACCCAGAATAATAGAAAGCAGAGACTTAAACAGATCCTGTATACCAATGTTTACAGCAGCATTATTCACAATAGCCAAAAGGTAGAAACAACCCGAGTGTCCATCAATAGATGAATGAATAAACAAAATGTGATATATAGATACAATGGACTATTATTTATCCGTAAAAGGAGTGAACTTTGAAAAATGCTACAACATGGATGAACCTTGAAAACATTATGCTAAGTGAAACAAACCAAACATAAAAGAATAAATATTGTATGATTCTATTATGTATCTAGGGAAATTCATAGCAACAGAAAGTAAAATATAATAGAAATTACCAGAGGCTGGAGGGGAGAGGGAAATGGCAAGTTTGTGTAATGGGTACAGAGTTTCTATTTGGGATGATGAAAAAGCTCTGGAAATAAATAGTGGAGATGGTTGCACAATACTGTGAATATACTTAATGCTGTTAACTTATACACTAAAAATCATTAAAATGATACATTTTATGTTATGTTTATTTTACCACAATTAAAAAAAATTCAGTGGAGGAAAAATAATCTTTTCAACATATGTTGCTGGAGCAATTAGACATCTCTAGGCAAAAAAAAAAAAATGAATTAATCCTCACACCTTATATCAAATTAAAAAAACCCCACAACTCAATACATACTATAGATTTAAATGTAAAATGTAATATTATAAAATTTATGGGAAAACATAAAAGGAAATCTTCAGGACCTAAGGATTAATGAAGAATTCTTAGACATGGCACCAAAAGCATGATCCATAAATGAAAAAAGTCAAAAAATTGGATTTGATCAAAAGTGAAAACTCCTCCTCCGTGAAAGATACTATGCAGAGGATGAAAAGACAAGCTACAAACTAGGAGAAAATATTTTCCAACCACACATCTTTCAAAGGACTTTTATTTGAAATCTATAAAGAACTCTTAAAATTAAATAGTTAAAAAAATCCAATTAGAAAATGGGCAAAAGAAATGAATAGACATTTCACTAAAGAGTGTATACAGATGTCAAATAGGTATATGAAAATAGATTCAACATCACTAACCATTATGAAAATGCAAATTCAAACAATGAGATTGCATAACTATCAGAACAGCTAAAATAAAAAAATAGTAACAGCATCAACTACTGTTGAGATGTGAAGAAATTGAATCCCTCGTACATTGCTAGTCGGTGTGTAAGCTGGCATAGCCACTCAGAAAAGCAGTTTGGCAGTTTCTTTAAAAACAAAACATATACTTACTACATAACCTATCGATCACACTTCTTGGCATTTATCCCAGAGAACTGAAAACCTATGTTGACACAAAAGTACACACATAAATGTTCATAGATGCTTCATTTGTAATAGCCAAATTTTAGAAATGTATTTGTAATTAGCAAAAAATTAGAAACAACTCAGATGTTCCTCAGTGGGTGAATGATTAAACAAACTGTGGTACATCCACACCATCAAATATTTCTCAGCAATAAAAAGGAATCAACTAATCCAGTCAACAACTTTGGATCTCAAGGACATTTTACTTAGTGAAAAAATCCAATCTCAACGGGTTATATACTATATGATTA
Source organism: Avahi laniger (assembly GCA_963575035.1). NCBI lineage: Eukaryota > Metazoa > Chordata > Mammalia > Primates > Indriidae > Avahi > Avahi laniger. The sequence continues at coordinate 24,833 of CAUYSK010112026.1, forward strand.
TATTTACATAACATTTTCGAAATGACCCAGTCATGGAGATGGAGAAAATATTAGTGGTTTCCAGGAGTTAGAGATGGAGGAGCATTTGGGAAGAAAGGTGAGGGGAGAGGGGTGGATGTGAACATAAATGGATAGCACAGGGATCTCGTGACGATGGGACAGTCTGGGTATTGATTGTGGTGAGGGTTATACAAATGTATGTGTGATAAAATCACATAAAACTATATCCACACACAGGAGTACATGTGAAAATGATGACCTAAATAAGGTCTAGGGATTGTACCAATGACTATGCTGGTTTTGATATTGTACTATGGTTATATAAGATTTTATCTTTAGGGGAAGAAGGGTGAAGGCTATCTGAGATCTTTCTGTTATATTTTTGCATCTTCCCATGAACCTATTTTATTTAAAATCTATAGCTTATTTCAAAATATAATTTTGCAGCTTAATTATTAACAAGTAGATATTTGCATATCAATATCAAGAAAATGAAATATTGCAGTGTCTGAGAATCCCTGGATTTTTCCTTCCGCATCCTACCCTTACTCTTCCCCTTTAGGCAACAGCTATCCTGACTTCTGCATTAGCCACTTCGTAGTTCCTTATAATTTTACTAAAGCCCTGTAAGTGCTTTAGGTTTTGGACTTTACGTAAATGAAATCTTATTGTATATATCCTTTCATGTCTGGGCTTTTTCACTCAACGTTATTTTTGTAAAATTCATATTCTAGAAAACATTTATTTTCATTGCTGTTTAATATTCCATTGTATGTACACACTGGTGTGTTTATTCTATTGTTGATAGACTTTTGAGTTATTTCCTGACTAGACTGTTACAAACAGTGCTGCTAGGTACATGTCCCTGGTATACTTGTGTACATGTTTCTCTTGGGTTTTACCTCAGAATGGAATTGCTGAGTCATAAAGGTAGGCGCGCCTTCAAATTTATGAGAAAAATGCCTGTTTTTCAAAATGATTCTAATTGTTTTTCACTAGAACATAATGTTTAACATATTATACTTTTTTATAATGTTTATTATTTCTTCCATCACTAAAATATAAGCTCCCAAGATCGTGTACTTTTTTCCGATTTTTTTATCCCCAGTGTCTAGAACAGAGGCTGGCACATAGTAGACACTTAATAATTACTTGTTGAATGAATAAATTGCATCCATGGGTGCTGCATCTAAAAGATAGCTTTTCCTTCACTGATTAACTCTACTTTGTGAATAAGGTTAGAACAAATAGAGGTCTTGTTCATTTTTGAATCTCTTGGCATGAGATATGTTTTAGAATTCAGAGTTTTTTATTTTTCATATTCTGGAAAGATACAATCCATACACTGTATATAGTGCAATACCACAAATTCGGTCTCTGAGCACATCACACATCAAACCTATTAATGTCCCTGTGGTGAACACAAAATAGGATAAGAACAGACTCTAAATAGCTTTACGTCAATTAAGGTGATTGTTTGATTAATAGAAATTTAAGGTATCTGCCTGTCAGACCTCCAATGAAAATTGTGAATGCTATAAATTATACATCAGCATTTACAAAAATGGTTCACCTCTAATTACAACTCTGTAAGATTATAGGCAAGCTAGGTATTATTATACCTATTTCACAGATGAGATCATTGAGGCACCAGAGACTATGGATCTTACACCAAGGTTTACTACACAGCAGAGCTGAGACACAGACCTCATCTTTTGATTCTGTCTAATGCTTTTCCAACAATGCCACAGATGCATCTACTTGATGAAAGTAGCAATTTTTGTGATTTATAAATTAACATTTCCAGAGGGGAAAAGTCTCCTCCATAATGAAGCTGTCATAAATCATGCACAGTTGTCCTGGGATTTGGAACAAAGCTAATGGCAGTGTTCCCACGGAGGCGCATGTATGAACTAGAATGTCCAGGGTCAGAATTCATTTGTCTGCTGCAGAGAAAGTGCTGAGCCTCCACCCACAGTGAAGTCGGCCTTCAGCATCATCGACTTCTCCCCTTCCTGTGTTCTCATTCCTTTGTTGAGAAGTTTTTTTCTTATATCAGCTCCATAGTGGTTCCCATTATACTCTAGCCTGCTTTCCTCTCTGAAAACAGAGAGGACTGAAACCAGACATTTGGACTTATAGATTAAATAGCAAATTGTACTGGGAGTGATCTTCAGACAAGGAATTACCTGGCAAGGCATTTACACTCGTGAGCTGATTGAGTGGATGAAGATAGCACATGGTCTCCTTATGCAATGTGTTTACTGTTTTTGTCCGTCTCCTCCAGCAGAAGGTAAGCTGCATAAGTATAAGCCTTTTCATTCTCTTCTCTGACACTTCTCTAATACCTGTAACAGGACCCAGCACATACTCTGCACTTGCAAATATTAATAACAAATGATTATTTAAGGTTTTTACCTTTAAGAGATATGTGACTTTGAGCTCTGATAACAAAACCAGTTTAGATAGCAGGAAGCAGATAGGGAGATTTTTGAGGGTAGTAGGTAGACTCATACATACCCTATGAGAGCACTCATCATAGCTTATTATAGTTTTTTAAATGTAATCTTCTGTTAAGATTTTGTTCACTTCATGAGTATAGGAAACTCATCTATACCAGGTACAGAGTAGTCATTCAAAAAGTATTTACTGACCTCACGGTCTGTCAGGATGGAGTAGCCCTGTTCCTCTCAGGTCCTCCCCCATACAGCTGAAATCCCTGTGAACAGCACAGCAGGCCAGCATAGGGTACCCTGAAGACTGAGAGAAGAGGCGACTTGCCTAGGGACCTTGGACTTGAGGAGTGATGTGTTGGTGAGTTCTCTGAGTTGCCTTGTTGGTTCCCATGTGTCCTGGACAAGAAGCTATAGAAACCTCTAATTTGGAACTTGCAAGACACAGACATAAAAAAGCTCGAAGAAAAGCCTGTTTCCAAAGGACTGGCCAAAGTGTGACCTACCAAAAAAAAAATATTTTGGTAATACCTGTCCTACTCCAGCCAAACAGGAATGGAAAAATGACACCTCCTCCTCCAGCGCTCCCTCCAGCCCCCCCTCCACTTGCTTTCAGTGGGGCACAGTGGAAAGGTAATGTTCCACCAAAATCCCTGTTCTGCCAAAACACGCAGGTGCTCAGATTACCCCACTGGATGGTTTTGGCAGGACTGAGCAGGGGCCGATCCTCCATCTCCAGTGGTAGCAGGTGCTCTGACCCCCACCCGCACCCCAGAGCAGTGCCACTGGGTCTGGCCTGGAGCTGAGCCTCTACCCCCTGCCCCCTGCCCCCAGCAGAAGAGATCTCAGGAGGTTGAGAGAAGCTGTGCTAGTGATTACTAAGCTTCACTCCACACTCCCTTTTCAGCTGGTGTGAGTCAGCCTCCCATCCCCCTTCCTGGTGGCTGTAGGGCCCATATTGAAAGTAATCTTTACCCCTCACTGAGAGGCAATGAGTTGCTGGGGGAGTCAGGGCCCCACTTTTGCCAGGGTAGTGTCGGAGGATCTCAGTACAAAGCTGAACATATATGCCCACCTGACCCTGATGCTACGCATCCACAAGGGGTACACCTGGTAAAAAGAGAAGGTTACAAAGAATGGTAAGTCTTATTGTATAATATCAAAATATCTGAGATATAACTGAAGATCACTTATCAAACTTAGAACCAGGAAAAATCACAACTTGAATGAAAAAAGCCAGTTAACAGGCACTAATACAGAGTTAAGTTAGATGTTAGAATTATCAGAAAAAAATTTTGAAACAGCCAATCATAAAAGAACTTCAATAGTAATCATGAATTGTCTTGAAATAAATGAATAGAAAATCTCAGCAAAGAAATAAAAGTCATAAAAAAAGAACCAAATGGAAAGCAGAGAACTTGAAAAATACAATAACCAAAATAAAAAAAAACTCATTGGATGGGCTGAATAGAGTAGGGAAAACAGAGGATTCACTCAGTGAGCAGTCTGAACAACTGAGAAAAAACAGATTGGGAACAGGAGACCCTTAAGGGACTTGTGGGACAATCACAGGTGCTAAATATGGATCATCAGAATTCAGTAGATGAGAAAGAGGGTTGGGCTGAAAACACATTTGAAAGCATCCTGAATTTGGACAAAAACTTCAGACTACAAATTCAATAAGCCAAGTGAACCCCAAATAGTGTAAATGCAAAGAAATTCCCACCAATGGCCGGGTTCGATGGCTCATGGCAGTAATCCTAGCACTTTGGGAAGCTGAGGGGGAAGATCACTTGAGGCCAGGAGTTTGAGACCAGCCTGGGAAAACACAGTGAGACCCTGTCTCTACCAAAAAATTAAAAAAAAAAAAAAAAAAAAAGAAAACATTTGCCTGTAGTCCCAGCTACTCCAGAGGCTCATGCAACAGAAGGATTACTTGAGCCAGGAGTTTAGGGTTGCAGTGAGCTATGATGACACCACTCTAGCCCAGGTGACAGTTCACACCAAGACACATTATAATTAAACTACTAAATGTTAAAGAAAAAAAATCTTGAAGTCAGAAATGACACATTACTTTAGGGGACTGTGAAAATGACAGCAGTCATCTGATACCATGGAGACTAGAAGAAAGTAGCACAACATTTTTCAAACACCAAAAGAGAATATTGTCAACAGCAAATTTTATATCCTGCAAAAACATCCTTCAAAAATGAAAGAGAAATCAAAATATTTCCAAACAACAGAAAACTAAGAAAATTTGTTGCTAGCAAATCTTCTTTAAAGAATAGCTGAAGAAACATCTCTCTCTCCTTTTTTTTCTTCTTCCAACTCTGCAGAAAGAAGTGTCTGTAAACAGAAAGAATATAATAGAATAAAGCTTGGAACTTCAGAAAGGAAAGAAACATTGGGATGCATAAAAATAGGGGTGAATATAAAAGACTCTTCTACTTCTCTTGAGGTTCATATCTGATGGTTGATGCAAAAATTATAATAGCATCTAATATGGTGCTCAGTGCATATAGAGGAAATACCTAAAACCATTACATTTAAAAAATGGAAAAGGTAAAGGGACTAAAAGGAAGTAAAGTTTCTGCCCTCCATTCAGAGTGGTAAGTCATGTATGTATATTGTAATACCTGTTTCAACACTAAGAAAACTAAACAGGATGAGATAGCGAAAAATACTAAAATAAATCACTATGAATTCTAAAAAATATTCAGATAATCCATAGAAAGGTAAGAAAAAAAATCAGAAGAAATAAAAAGAAAATTATTAATAGATTTAAGCCATACTTATTAATAATTATGTTAAATGCAAATCTAAATATACCAAAGTACATAGATTTATAGAGCAAATAAAACATCTAATAATACACTATAAGAAACTCACTTAAAATGCAATGACACGATGAGTGAGCTGAAAGTAAAAGAACAGAAAATGTTGTATAAGAAAACGTTAATTTTTTTTAAAAGCAGCAGGGATATCTGTATTAACATGGGACAAAACACAGTCATATTAAGTTCCCAGGGCTGCAGTAAGAAAGTACGGTCATGACTGTGGAATGACGCACGCTCCCATCACTCATGTGTACGTTGCTGGTGGAAATGTAAAATGGTACAGTCACTGTGGGAAATAGTTCGGCAGTTTTTCATAAATCTAAATATGCAAATACTATATGCTGTTTTGTAAAGTTTAAAGACTGGATGGCAGGATACAGCACAGTCCCCTAGGGTAGGTAAAAGGCAGAAGTCTTTGTTACTTATGGCTCTGAAGGAGAAGTTCAGGTCACCAGCAGGGCCACACAGGAGGTTGCAACCTAGGACAGGGTAACAGCAAGCAGGAGCTGTAGGGGTCAGCTTATGTTTAGCAAGCAGTTAGCTAATTTTCTAGGGCTCCCCGTGGATTGGATAATTTGGGATAATTTCAGTGGGTTTCAGGGCAGAAGGTTGTTCCTACTTGTCTGGTGCCTGACCATGGAGCAATTAGGATGGGCAGATAGTGGTTGTGGAGTGTGAGAGCCCAATAAGGGAAGCAGTTGGGATGTCGATTTGATTGACAGCTCAAGAAAGGGAACCTGACTGGCTGCTAGCCAGGGCCTCCAAACTGGATCAAGACAGCATTAAAAAAAAAACAAAACAACAACAAACCTATATCACGTGGATATTTTTTCCAGAGAAATGAAAAATTATGTTCACACAAAAGTCTGTATACAAATGTTTATGATATTTTTATTTGTTATAACCCCAAACTGAAAACATCTCAAATGTCCCTCTCTTGGTAACATCATCAAACTGCAGTACATCCATAATGTGAAATATTGCTCAGCAATAAAAAGGAACGAGCTACACAGCGAGATGCACATGGTAACTTGGATGAATCTCCAAGGAATTATGGTGATGAAAAGATCCAATCCCAAAAGATCATGTACCTTATGATTCCATTTATGTAATATTATTGAAATGACAAAATTGTCAGAGTTGAGAGCCGATTAGAGGTTGCCAGGAGTCAGTGAAATAGGGGAGGGGATATAAGTGGGTGTGATTATCAAAAAGCAACACAAAGGACCCTCGTGGTGATAGAAGTGCTCTGTATCTTGACTGTGTCAGCACCGTGTCCTGGATGTGATGTAGTGTGGTTTGGCAGGCTGCCACACTGTGGGAAATGGGTAAAGGGTACACGGGGCCTCTGTCATTTCTTACACCCGCCTGTGAATCTGCAGTTCTCTCAAGAGCTCAGAGTCAGGGAATCAGAGGGAAAATGTGGTATCTTTGAAGATTATTAGAAAAGATTTTATTTCCAAAGGTTAGAAAATTTTCAAAAGGAAGCTCCAAAAACTATTTTTAATTGCATTTGGGGCAGCCAATGTATTCAGAGCTTTAAGACAATCAATGCTCAATGTGGTTATGATATAGGCATGTCTTAACTCCTTTTTGGGTTTTGTATATGCAAAATTAATTGTATCATCACTATTTCAAAACAACCGAGGCTTTCTAAGTGTTTCTTGGGAGTGTTACAAACCTTTCTAAAGTCCTAGAGAGCAACGAAGTATGTTTATAACAGGCTGTAGTTAATGCAGACTGGTGGTTTGAGAGACCAGTCTCTGGAATCAGACCTGGGTTCAAATTTCAGCTCTACCAGTTCCTGATTGTGTGGCCTTTAGCAAATTAGTTAATATTTTAGGCTTCAGTTGTTATATGTAGTATGACAAATGAAAAGTAATAGTTGTGTCTATATAGAAGGGATGTTGTGAAGAATAGATGAGATAGTTAACATAAAGCACTTTGTAAATTCTCCACAAATGCCAAATCCTGCTGCTGCTGTTATTATTAGAAGCAGGAACAGCAGTGGTACAAAGGAATCAAGAGACAAATGCCATCTTTGCTTCTAACAGTGTGATTTCTAGAAAGTTACAGCTTTCTAGACCTTAGTTTCCTCATCTAGAATCTTAGTATGTCAGAATAGATAGGATGTAAAATATCTTCCAGTTTTTACCTTCTTGGATGCTAAGGTGAACTTTTTAGAGGGAAAATGACATACAGCGGTTGAAAGCACAGGCTGAGGAGCTTATAGGCCTTGGTTAGAACTCGGCCACTGTTGTGTGGGACATACTACTCACGGCTGATGTACATCCTGTTTCCTCTGCCTTCTTATAGGACTCTGATTTTGTTCAGCACTGTGTGCCCCCCACCCCTCCTCTCCATGCTCAATCATGATTGTTATAAGACAGGTTAGCAAACTACTGCCCAAGAGGCAAATCTACCCATGTCCCCACCTACTGCCTGTTATGTATGTCTATGAATACAATTTTATTGGAACATATCCACCCATTCATTTACGTTTGTCTATGATGATTTTTCCAGCTATATGGGTAGAGTTGAGTAGTTGTGATGGAGACCATATGGCCTGCAAACCCTATTTGCTATCTGGTCCTTTACAGAAAATGGTTGCCCACCTCTGTCCCTCAGTTCCCTAGCTTCCCTGTAGCTGTGGGGGACTGTAAGATGCACCTCTTCCAGAAAGATGTGTGCAAAAGCTATTGTAGCCAGCTGTTCTCCTTCCCCCCTTTGCCTTCTGGATTGTGTTCCATCATTTCTAGCTGTGGTGCTCGTAGGTGAGTGGCCATCCTGCAGTTACATGGCAGTAAACAAGGGACAAGCTGAGTGGAGTGGGAGGGGCAGGATTCTTGACAAACATTGTTAAGCTGTTACACTGGCCCTGGCCCTGCAGTTTTGTTTTTTTATGAGCAAATAAACTCCTATTTTTTTTTAAAGGCTTTTAAAATTGTTTGTTGTTGTTGCCTATGCCTGAATGGAATCCAACTGTTACAGCCTTTTGCTATTTGTGAAATTTTGAACAAATTACTTAACTTCTGTGGGCCTCAGATTTCCTGTTTCTCACTTTAATAACAATGAGGATTAGATTAGATGATAAATATAAAGCTTATATTCAGTTACTCCTATAGAGTAAGTAAATAATTAGAAGTTATTATTTTTATTTTCTGATGAATCCATACATAATTCTAAACTACTGAGTCTGTGTCTATACAGGCACATATTTGCCAAATTAAATACCTTTTGCAAAAATCATGTTTTATTTAGAAATGTTTTGACAGCCAGAACATATGTTTCTATTGCAAACAATATTTCCAGTTTAGAAATACTTGTTTTGATCATTTGTGTGGAAATGAATGTTTTGTATTTGAGTTGTTAAGCTACAAAATATATTTGCTAAATGTTTTTGCAAAAATATTCATCCATTTCTTAGAATATTGCCTTGGAGAAGCACCCAGTGGCAATTATGCTCTTAGGCAAGGTTTACCATTTATAACGGATCAGAGCAAGCCTTTTGAAAAAATATAGAATGGAAGCTGGTGCAAACAGCCTGGTTCATTTGATGCAAGGCTTCTCATTCCTCTTCATGACTGTAATATTATTCCCAGTGCTAGCTGGTTGAACTTCCACATGATGATTACCATGAATCCAGAAACTAAATGACATGTTATACTTCTGTCACAAGCATCATACAATGTTGATTTTTGTTTTTACTGGAACTAGAATTTTTTTTTTCTTTGAGGGTCAGGAAAAAATCATTTTTTGCCAAAAATATAATAATTCTCTTGATGCTTATTGTTAATGTTCCATGATAACGGCAAGGGTTTATTCTTTTATAATCCTCGTACTGTTTGTCTTTCAAATTTTACATTTTGTGAATAAAAAAGTAAGCCCACTGAATAGCTTACACCTTTTGCTGGCATTTAGGATAAAGAGAAACCCAATAAATCATGCATTGAGCGGCCTCACTGATATTGAATTATAAGATCATAGTATAACTTTTATAGATAAATCACCAAGCAAATGTCACATAATCTTGTTCAAAAAGTATGAAAGCAGTTCTTCTTTTTAAGATTCCACATTAGTTTTAACCCTGTATAACATTATACTTTTTGATTATAACTCTTTACTACAAGGTCAAAATAAACTTTGTATGAATAAAAGCCATATGACTTGTCTTTAGAAATCCAAGAAAGCTTCATTTAAAAGTAATACTTTGCATCTATATAACACCTTTCGTAATATGTAGTCTCAAAACACTTCAGAAATAAAATACGCTAATATTTTAGTTTGGATTTATAGATAATTCACTGGACTAATGTCTCCTTTAAAACTTTCTAACCTACCAGGAATACTCAAATACAATGTATTTGTCCTCATCAGATGATTTTGTCCTTCAAGGAAAATTATTTGGAAGAAAATTTCTTCAACTTAGAGGAGAAAAATATTCATCTCTTATTTTCTTATCATTTGACAGGAAACTTACCAATTTCTTTTAGGTAATTACACCAATGTTTCATACCTTAGAATCACCTTTCAACATGAATTCAAGTGTATGTGAAAAGCAACTAGAGATTTCTGAATTTCAGACTTGCTAGGGACAAAAAATACCTCAAATTTTGTTAATTTTTATGATTATCACAAAGCAGAGTAAAAATGCCATAGAACAAAAATGCCCTATGTTGATATGAAGAGGTCAGGCTCTTCCTTGAAGTACAAGATGAATCACAGGCTTGGTTTTGGACTGGAATGGACACCCCCTCCCCCTTACTTGACCTATGGAAATCCACAGACAGTCGTTTTGTGGAACAGCCAAATAGAGTCCAGGTAGTGTTCCTTGCTTCAATGAGGGGACTTGGAACATGTTGTAAATGGCTCAAAATATAGGATAATCTCTTTTCAGAGACCTATATAAGGTAGCAGTTGTATTCACAATACAAAGTAGAAGATAAATGTTCTCTGGTTGCCTGATATTTTTTAAAAAATAGATTATCATCTGTCATGATCCATTTTGAATGGATCTTATTTTCCTATTGTGACCTTGATCGTACAGTAACAACACAAACATACAGCCCTTGGTGTTAGATCTCGTTTCAGGTATGTTTAGAATGCATCGAAGTCAGAAAAGAAAAAAATAGGGGGCTTGTAGTACTTGTTTTTGCCTAAATAAGAGGTAAATCTTGGTTTGTCTGCTTATTCCTTCCTACGACATGTCTTAAGAATGTATTATAAGCCAGATAATGGGGTAGGCAATGGAGTTGTCCTTAAGAAGTTGGTAATTATAGGAGCTCCATATCCTGCCAGACTCACCATGACCTTGCTCTTCCATTCCCCTACATCCCTCAGTGTCTGTCAAATGTGTCCTCTCGCATGCTCTCTCTACCCCTCCACATTTATTCATTCATTCATCAGAATATTCATTAAATTCCTACAATGTACCAGGCACTTAGAACATAGCTGTGAGCAAGATGGATTTGATTCCTACTCTCATTTAACTTGTAATTGAGTTGGGAGACAGATATTAAATAATTATATAAATAATTTTTATTATAATTCCTGTTCAGAGATCCAAAATAATTTCTAATTTCAACTTTTTTTCTTAAAAAAATTCTTTCTGATTCTAAAATTTTATAGATAATTTAGAAAAAATGAGAATAAATCAAGAAAAAATAGCTTAAGATATCCCACCAGCCCAAAATAACTGTTGTTACCATTTTGATACATTTCTTTGCAATTTTTCTTTCTCTTTGCACTTATGTGTGTGTATGCATACATGCCCATGTGTTTACATTTGAGATCATACTATGTATTCAGTTCTGCTATTCTTTTTAAATAGCGAGAAATTCTCATTTTAAATATTCTTTAATAACATATTTTAAGTTTGCTGAATAATATTTTTAGTTATGTGGCATAAATTATTTAACTGTTTATGTGGGCACATTTCAGTTATGTGCTATAATTTTTGTGTTATTTTAACTGAAGTGATGAAGAAAATGTAAATTTTTGTCTGCATTCTGATTGTTAGTCAAGTATGCAATCTAGAATTGTACCCTGAATCAAAGGGTACAAATATTTTATAATGTACCCTATATATAATATACAATATGAGGCATTCTCCTATATTCTAGAATTGTATCAATTTACACTGACATGCTGCTGTCAGTGAATAAGTGTCTAGTTTTCATATTCTTGACATCATCAGTTATTTTTAGATTTTAAATATATAATAATTTGGAGAAAAGTAGCATTCTGGTATTTTAATTTAGTATTTCCATTTATATATCATATAGTTGTATTTTACACGTGCATGTGTATGATAGTTGCCAATTCTCTGTTGAAATGATAATCTTGTTTATTAAATACATGAACATAAATGTCTTAATATTATTACAAGTATCATCTTACAATGTATTATTATAAATCCCTCTAGTTACTTAATTTTCATTGTTTGAAGGTGTTACCTCTTAATTCTTCAGATCAGTTTCAGAATCTCAATGGATAGTTCAAAAAATACCTTAAGGATTTTGGTTGGAATTACATTAAAGGTTAAATTAATTTGGGGAGAATTGACATCTTTACAGTATTACATTTTCTCCTCCAGAAATATTGTTTGTCTCTCAGCTAGTCTATATTTTCCTTTTTTTCTTCCAGTGATGTTTGGTAAGGTTTTTTTTTCCAAAGAAGCCATGCTTTTTTATATTGCTAGATATTTTATATTTTTGGTATTTTTGTGAATAGTTTCTTTTTATTTTCTTTTCCAATTGTAATTGTTACCTTTCTCTCTTGGAGACCATTTTCAACTAAGTTGTTCAAGAATGTGGCCCGATGATCCATGCAGGTCCAGCCCCTGGAATGTGTGGGATTTCTATTATTTCCTCTAGATTCTGGCATTGGATTTTAGTTTTTACCAGCCTAATCTCTACTGCCCTCCTACATATACTCAAGCTGCAGTGGAACTAGACAAATACCTGGTTCCTGTAGACATCCCATTTTCTCTCTCCTGCACATCTTTCTATGCCCCATCTCCTCTTTCTGCCTCACTATTCCTCCTGTCTTCCACCACTCAGCTCCCGTGCTACCTTGCTCATATGCTTGTCCCATCTGAATGTGAATACCTCTCTTCACACATTCATAGCACTTTGTACCTTTCTTGAGATGATTTTTGCATTTTATAATTTATGTGTATACCTGTCTTACCCCAAAGTGTGACCGAGTGGAAAACAAATTGTGAAAGACTAAGCCCTGTGACAATGGGAAAGTCATTTAGAAAGCTCTTTGCCTCAGTTTCCTTACTTGTATAGGAATATTAAGTTATACCCTGCCAATATCATAAGATTGTGCAGAACTACTTCAAGATGTGAAAACTACAAATCTAAGAGAAGGTGACCATGTGTTATTTTCCCTCCTTGGTTGGGAGGTCCTGGCTCCTGCAGTACTTCTGTGCAGGTTTATTCGTTTAGCACAATGCTGTTCTTTCCTAGACATCCTCAGTTAGAATGAATCAGTGGAGGGCCACTATTGGCAAGCAGCGGGTAGCAGCCAAGTTCTAGTAGGCCTTGCAGCATGTACAGAAGGAGGGATTCCAGATGGTCAAACTTAAAATTACAGCTAAACCCCGGGGCCACTGGTTATCTCTGGCACTTACATTGGTCTGAAAAGGGTATGTGTGTGTTGATAGGAATAGTTGTAAAGAGAAGAATCTGAGATTGAGAAAGTATATGATTTAATAGGTATTCTAAAACATTCTCAGGAAAATATTCAGATCTTGGTGTGGCTGGTATCCTGGGGAACTTTTGAAAACATCAATCTCCAGGCCACATCTCTGGATTCTGATTCTATAGGTTGGGTCCAGGAATCTACACTTTTACAAGCATCCCTGGTCATTCATGTCATCAGGCAAGTTTTTAAATGATAGCACTAAACCAACAGGATTCTTAATGGTGATGTGCAAGCCTCGCTGGAAATCACTGGTTCTATCAAATGAGAAGCTAACAAGAAAATGTACAAACACACAGGCACATACCCTAGAATAATAGGTGTTTTGTGCTCTGGAATTTCTCTGAGTATTTTCTTATCGATCCTCCAAACTTTGAAATATTTCTAGTAAACAAATTATTTGTCCTGAAAGCAAGCATAGAGCTGGTTCACTGGGAACTACACATATTAGAGACAAACATTTGTTGATGTTAAGCTTTTTTGTAGTGCTATAATGGTCACACTTTCTTAATTACTAAAAACATTTATCAATACATGATTGTGCACATCTTATAAGACAGCATGGTCTGTATTAGCTCCCTCACACAGCAAATTAAATAGACATTTCCCTCTAATAACTTGCACACTAAACATACTTGGAGGAGGATAGGGAATTGATTCTGTCTTTATAATATGATTTAATCATACCTTTCCATTATTTTAAATATATTATACGAAATACGTACTCATTGTAATATATTAGATAAATACAGAAGAATATGAGTAAGCAGATAAAATTACCCATAATATATTTTCTATAGGCATTCATAAGCATTTTGTCATGATTTACTTTCTCTTAAATATGTTTTTCATTGAGATCCTACTTGTTAAACTGTTTTGTAAATATTTTAAAATTAAGATTATATCAAAGATATTTTCATTTATCAAAAACTCTATGAACATCCTTTCAAATGGCCGCATAATAGTTTATAATGTTGGAGATACCATACTTCAATATGAATATCCTTACAAATTGAGAACTTATAAAACATGGAGAATTGTATTGCCAGTACATTAAGTATTTCAACTAAATACATTTAGTTAAATGAGACTATATCATGTATACATTTTCCTTATAACATGTATTTACTAATGAGGATGATATAAATGCTTGAAAGTAAACAGAGAAGGCAAATGTGAGCCGATAGCCAGTGTACACAGCAGAGGACATAAAGGAATACCAGCATTAACACCCAGAGGACATCACTGAAATCACCTTCTCCTAGTTCTGCAGTGGCAGTCCAGTCAAAGCCAATGGACAATTTCCACTTTTTACATTATTTTGTCTTTTGTAGCATTTGAAACTGTTGAGGATCTTTGGCTTCCTGATGCATCTTCTCCTCCTCAACCCTGTTCTTTCCTATTTCTCCTTTGACTATTCCTCTTAGCCTCTTCTACAAGTTCTGTTTATTCCACTTGTACTTCCTTCTTTGTACATTCTCTGCTCACCCTCTTTTCTTCTCGCTCTAAATTATTTCCTGGGCTATTTCTTCTTGTTCCCATGTCTCTAACTTCTGCTAGAAATGATACCCCACCAGTCTGCATCCTGTTGCCCCTCTCTCTTCTTGTGGACCCCCACTTAGCTCTTGCCCATCACTGTGGTTCTGGTCCAGATCCCTGTTCTTTTGTAACTTGACCATCCTTCTCTCCTCAGACCCCTCAGATCACATGACCTCTGCTTCAGTACAGTGTACCATGGGTGTACTTGCTGTGTCCTCTGCACATGGAGAGCAGTGGCAATGAGTGACTGACTGATGATTGACCAAATGACTAATTGGATCACTGACTGATGCTGATGAAAATTCCTCCCTCACTAATTCCTGTACAACCCTCATTATCTTCACCTAGTATTTGAGGATGGTGCTCTGGAACATATAGTCCACCTTTCTCTTTCTCATGGCACATACTTTTTTTGTGTCTAACTTCTAGAACAATATTAAGAAAAGTAATCAAAAGAAAGAAATAATAGCATATATTTAATTATTTTTTAGTTTATTGATTCTCTCTCATTATTGAATTAATTATTGTATTGAATTTAGCTACTAAAATGTAATTATAAGAAAGCAAGTCACTGAAAAAGCATTTTGTTGTTTCTAATACCTGTAGGGTGCCCAACAGCTAGTAGCTGGGAAACTTCTAATATTTACCATAGTAATTTCTTAAAAAAGAAAAACTTGTAAGTAACATGGTATATGTGATAAATTCATTTTGTTTATAACATAGTAGTGTTGAATTGAGCTTCAGAAATCCTTTGGAGACCTTGAAAGGGATATATTCTCTCAGGTTTTTCAATATAAGAATAAGAATGTGAAATATTTTATTTTCTAGATTTTTCTTCTCCAGCTGTCTTTGACCAATTCGTAAAATAAAAATAGATGGAATGAATGCAATGAATGTCAACCATTCTTTGCTAGGATTTTTTTTTCTTACCTTTGGAAAATAATTATAATGATTCTGTGCAGGGCTGTGGTTTTTAAATTGCTTGTCGACTAATTATAAGAAAAGCCAAGATATTGAAATTTGTGTAGTGCTAATTACTCACCCCTTTCTCTCCCACTGTAATTTACAGTGTGTCTTCAGGATGTCAGTTGCTGATTTGGAGCTTCTATCTCTGCTTTTTTTCTCAGCAATTAGGTCTCATCTTCAGCTAATGGAAGTGAGCCATGTTTAGCTAACAATACAAAAAACCTCTTTTCAGCTCTGTTTCATGGGAAGTTGGTGTGAGACCTTAAAAAGATTTCCTGGTTTTTTTGTTTCTAAGGCCAACTGATATTAACTTATTGTAATATCCCGTTTTCTTGAATCATTATAGCCTCGTTGTGTTCTTATCCTTTGCCCTGTACAATTCTTTGATCATCTCCATCTCCAAATCTTTTTGCCCCAAGAAAAACAGATAAGAAGTACTTATTTTTACTTCCACACTTGGTGTACAGTTCATAATTTACTCATTTCTTATGCCTACCTCACTCCTGCAGTAGGTTTTGCCTTGTTATTGTTGTTTCTCCCTCATTTCTACGTGGTAATGATCCTTGAATCTTATTTTGCTGATCATCAATCTTTGGAAGAGAATGACTGTTAAAAGAGGATTCTTAGCGCACACTTCTGGAAAAATTGAGTAGATGTACTTCTCCTTTTGTGTCCTGCCAAGTATAGCTAAAAACCCTGAACATAATATATAGAAAACATATGACTCTGAAAGGTTGGGGAAGGCAGACTGACTTGAGGACCTTGGGATTCAAGAAAGGACACAGTGGCAGGATCCCTAAGCTTTCTATTCATGTCACATATTTTGCATTGAGTGCCAAGAAGCTGACAACCTGGATGCCAGTGCCACAGACCAAAAAAAAGCTCCCCCAAACCCTGCCCTTTCCACTAAAGGACCCCAAAAGGGGCAGCTTAGCGTGACAATAACTGCTCTACTCAAGCCAAATAGTACAGAAGAAAATTGTGGCCACATTCACAATCCCCATCCCCATCCCCAAACTTCCAGCCTCATCCTACTATAAAGATATACCCCAACCACCTCATCAGAATGGTAAGAAAGAAGAATATGAATGTGCAGCCAAGGATTCTATCTCCTCTGTGTGGTAATGAACCTACCTATCACTCACGGTATCAGGGAGGCCATGTGGGGAGCCTGGACTTCACCCCACCTGGTGTTATCAAGGTGCCTCTCTCCCTTGCTGTGCAAGTGGAGGCTGTATTAGGAGCAATAACAGACCCCCTCCACCACTGTCTTTGCCTGGGCTACAATAACAAAATTCCATTGACCGACAGGTTTAAATAACAGACATTTATTTTCTTATAATTTTAGAGGCTGGGAAGTCCAAGATTAAAGAGCTAGTCAATTCAGTTCTGGGTGAGGGCTTTCTTTCTGGATTGCAGATAACCACCTTTCTGCTATGTCCTCAAGTGGTGGGGGTGGGGAAAAAGAGAATAAGCTCTCTGCTGTTTCTTCTTATAAGGGCATTAATTTATTTCATCATGAGGGTCTCAACCTTATGACCTCAGCTAACCTTGTCACCTTTTAAATGTCACATTTCTAAATACCGTCTCATTGGAGCATGGGACTTCAAAACATGAACTAGGGTGGAGGAGGGGACACAAACATTCAGTCCCTAACAACCTCCCTTCCAGGGAGGTATCAGCAGAGGCCTAGTGGGGAATTCCCACCCCAATCCAGCAGTAATAAGGAGTCTGCTCTCCATTCCCAGGTGTCTAGTGGGAATTCTGGACTTCCACCTTCAGCTGACAGCAATGAGGGGCAGTGCTCCCCTTGAGCCCCTACTAACAGTGTCAGAAAAGACCTGCCAAAATAGAAGATTTAAGTAACAAACAGAATCTCATAAGACCCCAAATGTCGAGATTTCCATTGAAAATCATTGGTCATAACAAGAAGCAGGGATACCTCAACTTGAATTAGGAAAGACAATCAACAGACACTAGCGCCAGGATGATACGGGTGTCTATTAGAGATATCTGACCAGCATTTCAAAGCAACAGTCAATAAAAATGCAATTGATGAAGAGTTACAACCTTGCTGGAAACAATTGGGGGTAAAAAGGAATAACTTAACAAAGAAATAGAAAGTATCAGTAAAGAAATAGAAGAGATAATGGAGTGCTGAATGGAAATTATAGAACTGAAAAATACAGTAACTTAAGTAAAAATCCCAATGGATGGACTCAACAGCAGAATGGAGAGAGGACAGGGAAAAGAATCTGAACTTGAAGATAGAACAATAGAAATTACTTCATTCGAACAACAGAGAAAATAGACTGAAAAAACAAAAAATGAAAATATCCACAGAACCTCAGAGA
Source organism: Avahi laniger (assembly GCA_963575035.1). Taxonomy (NCBI): domain Eukaryota; kingdom Metazoa; phylum Chordata; class Mammalia; order Primates; family Indriidae; genus Avahi; species Avahi laniger. Next base: position 42,692 of record CAUYSK010112026.1, read on the forward strand.
TCTCTGGGACTACAACAAAAGATTTGACATTTGTGATCAGAATCCAAGAAGGAGAGGAAAAAGAGGGTGGGGTTCAAAAAGTAAAGAAATAATGAAGTTTCCCAAAATTTGGCATTAAAAACACATAAACTTATAATTCAATAAGCTGAGTGAACTCCGAACAACATAAATTTAAAGAAACGAACACTATAATAGTTCAAACTTCTGAAATTAAAGGCAAAAAAGTCCTAAAAACAGCCAAAGAGAAACAGCACCTTACCTATAGGGGAAAACCAAGCTGAATGTCATCAGATTTCTCATCAGAAACCATGGTGACAAGAAGGTGGTTCAATATTTTTCAAGTACTGAAAGACAAGAATTGTCAACTGATAATTCTATATCTGGTGAAGCTGTCCCTCAGGAATGAAGGAGAAATTAAGACATTCTTACATGAATGAAAACTAAAAGAATATGTTCCTATAACACCTACCCTTAGGAACTTATCATTATTATCCTTAAACTAAAGGAAGCTCTCCATAAAGCAGAAAATGGTTAAAAATCATAATAAATAAAGTGATAGTTATCTTGGGACATAAGAACAACAGAAAGCAAAAATATGGATAAAATAATTTTTCTTATGGGCTTTCTAAATTATGTTCAATTGAAGCAAAAAAATATAACATTGTCAAATATGTTAATAGTTCACAATGATGTAGAGGAAATATTTATGACAAACATATTACATATGGGGTAGAGTCCGGGACTTAACGGGAGGTAAGGTCTCTATACTTCGCTCAAGCTGGTAAAATGTTGACACTAGCACACCATGATAAGTTACCTAGAATAATCTAATACTAAGAGCAACCACTAAATAGCTATGCAAAGAGATATACACAGAAACACTATGGATGCATCAAAATAGAATTCCAAAAAAATTGTTCAAGTAACATTCAGAAAAGCTAAAAAAAAAAAAAAAAAAAGAAATTACAGAAACAAATGAAAAACAGAGAAAACATTTCTGATTGAGTTGATTAAAGTCCTTTCTAGTTCTTGTCAATCTGGCAAGAGGGCTATCAATTTTTCTTATCTCTTCAAAAAACTAGCTTTTGATTTTATTGATCTCTTTCTCAGTTTCATTTAGTTCTGCTCTAAGTTATTTCCTTTCTTCTGCTAGGTTTACAATTAATTTACTCTTCCAGTTCCTTGAGACAGGTTACTAGTCTGTTGATTTGTGAGCTTTCTGTCTTTTGGTGGTGAGCATTTAATGCTATTAGTTTTCCTCTCAGGAATGCTTTTGCTATACCTCACAGGTTTTGATAGCTCGTGTCCCGTTAATCATTTAATTCAAAGAATTTTTTGATCTCCATCTGAATCTCTTCCTTCACCCAGCAGTCATTTAGCAATAGATTGTTTAATTTCCATGATAAATTCAATCAGAAATGAAAAAGGAGAGGTCACTACAGACATCATGGAAATACAAAACATTATCTTTGAAAACTATAAAAATCTATATGCCCAAAAGCTACAAATGTACAAATTCTTGGAAACACACAACCTCCTTAAGCTCAATCAGGAGGAAATGGAAAGCCTGCACATACCAATATCAAGCACAGAAATTGGAGCAGCAATAAAAAATCTTCCAAAAAAAGTCCTGGACCAGATGGGTTCACACCCAAATTTTACTAAACATACAAAGAAGAACTCATATCTATACTGCAGAAATTATTCCAAAACATTGAGAAGGATGGTATCCT
>CAUYSK010112031.1:0-84223 GCA_963575035.1 Avahi laniger
ATATTTTTAGTCGTCCAACTAATTTCTTTCTATTTTTAGTAGAGACGGGGTCTCGCTCTTGCTCAGGCTGGTCTCGAACTCCTGAGCTCAAACAATCCACCCGCCTCGGCCTCCCAGAGTGCTAGGATTACAGGCGTGAGCTACCGCGCCCGGCCTCCTTCATTTATTTTTAAACCAGTATCCTGAAGGTTGAGGATCAATTTCTAGAAATTACTGTAAGTTAAATTATCCAAAGCCACATAACCAGTTTCAGCAGAGATATGATTGAAAGTCTATATTTAAGACAAGACATATAAAAATATTTTACTCAATTTTTAAGGCGGGGGAGCGAATTAGTAGGGAACACAGTTCAACTTGGAATATGACAAATTATATCTAGATATTTGCTCCTTTAAAATATTTCTATAATTATTTTCAGCTATATTGTATTTTAAGCCATTTTGATTAAACTTTTAGTAAAGATTTATACCGTTTTTTCCCAAAAATGGAAAGGTCAGGAAAAGCCATAGTTGCATGTAGGTTCCAAATAAGCATATTCCTTTGAAATGAGACAATGAAACTGTTAACTACTCTCATTTATTGGTAATTTGGCTTAAACACCAGGATTTGCAAGGAGAAAATCTAAGGATAATCAAACTATTCTCAAAAAACATTACTATGTATTTTGTAGAAGAAATAATTTTATGTTTTTAATGAGTAACATGTAGGTTAAGGGTACATTTGCTTTATTCTCCCTCTTGAAATCTTATGGGTGAGTTGAATCATAATAAATCACCTACTATATATCCTAACTTGGGCTGCTAATGTACAACTTGTATGACCACACTTTTAACTGAAGCTACATTACCTATTTGTCTTTGTCTAGATTTTTATTTCAAATATTTGAATGAATTTGAACATAATGTATTTTGTACTATTAAGGTCAATGCATGGTTGACAAGTTATTTCACATAGCACTAGAATTCAGAGAAAATTGCACTATAGTAGAGAGATCATGGGCTTTTGGAGATAAAATATATGTAAAAATTGCGGCTGTAATATTTCCTACTTGTAAATTTTGAGCAATTTATTTAACTTCTCTCTGTAATCTCAGTTTCTTCATCTATAAATAGGAAAACAATGTTTTCTTCACTCTTTAGTTTTCAATGAAATAACATATAAAATTTGTGATTCACACACTTTACTTTGTCACAGAATAAGTAATAGAAAAGATTGACTTATATAATTTCCTTTCTTTCTATTTTCTTCCCTTCAGTCCCTCCTTTTGACTTATTTCCATGATATGATTCTAATTTCTTCTTAAGGATATATTGTTCTTTTGTTTTTCTCTTGTAGACATATATACTCAAAAGTCTAACCTCTCTTTGATCTCTCCCATCCTCCAATAACTAAGAGGATTTCTGTTCTTGCCTACAATTGTGAGCTGAGCAGATAAAGATTTGACTATTTTTTTTTCTTTTTTTTTTTTGAGACAGTCTCACTGTGTTGCCTGGGCTAGAGTGCTGTGGCGTCATCCTAGCTCACAGCAACCTCAAACTCCTGGGCTCAAGCGATCCTCCTCCCTCAGCTTCCTGAGTATCTGGGACTACAGGCATGCACCACCATCTCCAGCTAATTTTTTTCTATATGTTTTTAGTTGTCCGATTAGTTTCTTTCTGTTTTAGTAGAGATGGGGTCTCGCTCTTGCTCAGGCTGGTCTCGAACTCCTGAGCTCAAACGATCTGTCAGCCTCGGCCTCCTAGAGAGCTGGGATTACAGGCGTGAGCCACCGCACCCGGCCAAGATTGACCACTTGATGGATGCCTGCAATGTGAGCAGGGGCAGCTGAGGATCAGGGTCTTGCTGACAAATATGTCTAAATTTATGTTTCACTTGGATAATTAAAGTGGGAGGAGATTGGCAGCATTCAAATTAGTTCTTAGCTCCAATTTTGATGAAGAGTTAGCCAAATGTGCCTGCCTCATTAAAATATGGCCATTCAACAATGATCACAGGATGAGAATAGCAATCTGAACAACAGGATTCCTTCTAACTCATTGGTGTTACCTTAAGAGCATGTACCATATGTCTTATATGTTGTTTTCATTTTTAATAATGGATATCATCATCAGTCGATAAAACTGAAACTCAGAGAGGTTTAACTGTGTTTAATCCAAAATCATATGAACGGTAGAGCTGAAATTTAAATGAATAGCTGTCTACAAAGCCTATTGTCTTAGTCCATCTGGACTGTAGCACATTACCATAGACTGGATGGCTTATAAACAACAGAAATTCATTCCTCGTAGTTCTGGAGCCCAGGGAGTCCAAGGTCATGGCGCTGCTAGATGCAGTGTCTGGTGAGGGCTCACTTTCTGGTTCATATATGGCACCTTGTAGCTGTGTCCTCATGTGTTGGAAGAGGTAAGGCAGCTCCGTGGCCTCTTTCATAAGTGCACTAATCCAGTTCATGAGGACTCTGTCCTTCTAGCACCATCATATTAGTGATGAGGTCTCATTGGTGATTTGGGGTATACACATTCAGAGCATAGCGTCTCTACTTAAATTATGACTGGTCAGAGGTGACCACAGGTCTTTGGATGGAAGAATCCCTGTTGCTTTTCACTTACTTTTGCTCTAAAGAATATGGAAGATTGACATTTCTTTCACAATTTCCAATTCCTAGAAGCTCTAGATTGTTTTCTGAACTATCAAAACTATTACCCTCTTTTTTGCTTTAGTTCAAATACTGTTTCTCACTGAATGATGTATAAACATGTAGCAACTTAATCAAATTGCCTGGAATTGGAGAAGAAAAAATATTCCCATCATATTTTGTTCTTCTGTGAATAACATTTGACAAACAGAAATAGTATATAAATAATAGTTAATGGAGAATGCTTGGCTTTCACATTTCACCTTCCTTCTGGTGATATAAATCCTCACAGGAAGAAATATCATAGTTTATTTGTTATGACCCTGAAGAGAGAAAAATAAATAAAAATTAGTATTGGAGCTAAGAATTAGATCAATATGAGAGCACACTGAAATGTTAAATATTCTGTTAATGATGGATTGATCCCTCATCTGCTCTGTTGTCAAAGTTGTTGAAGCTGAAAGGTTTTTAGAGGCAAGAAGTGAAGAGAATACAAATGCATCAGAATCTAGTTAGAGTATGACTTATTAGATGGACTTATGTGCAACACAGATAAAATCACATTGTCAAAAATAAAACTACATGGATATCTGATCAATATAAATGTCATTATATCTTATTATGTTATTTTTGACCACTGCAAAGATCTCTTGTCATTCAAGTTCCATGTTCACTGTTCTATAATTTCTAGGCAGCATCCAGATTAATTAAAATGAGAACTAGATCATATTACTTTATGCTTAGCTCTTTACAATCTCATAAAATAGAGTTTCTTGTCCTCAGTATTATTGATATTTTAGGCCAGATAATGCTTTGCTGTGGAGAAACTGTCTTGTGTGTTCAATGTTTAGCAGTATCCTTGGCCTCCACTCACTAAATGCCAGTAGTACCTTCTCCTCTCAGTTGTTACAACCAAAAACACATCTACATTGCCAAGTGTCCACTGGGGACAAAACTGTTACCTGGCTGAGAACCATTGCACTAAACACACTATATTGAATTCAAAAGAAACTTCGCGCTCCTCGTTCTAGCATGCAAAACCCCACAATGATCTCTAAGTATTCTTTTTTCATTTCAAAATATTAAGGGGCTACAAATGTTTTTGTTACATGGGTGCCTTTTATAATGTTTAAGTTGGGGCTTTTATAATAGTATACCCATCACTGGAAGAGTGATCATCGTACCTGATAGGTAGGTTTTTACTCCTCCTCTCCTCCCCACTTCTTGATTTGCAATACAAGTGATGTTCGTGATCTATACATATTCAACTCACGCATTATATTATACAATCTTCTCTTATTCTTACTACACTGCATACACACTTTCTTTCTGTTCCTCTCAACTGGGAAATTTATTCCCAATTTAAAGAGTTTTTAAACAGGCTGTTCTTTTCTCTTAGCTTGGACTCTTCTTGCTCAAGATTTTCATATGAGTAGCCTATACATGTCTTATACCAATTGTCACTTCTTCAGGACATTCCTTATTCCTTCTCCTTAAAATAGACACCTAGTCCTTTTCTATTGAATCACCTTGTTTTATACTTTTCACAGAACTGATTACTTTATTTTGCAATTCATTTGTTCTTAAAAAATTGTGTTCTACTGGAATGTACAGTATATAACAGATGCTTTGATTTTCAACACATTTTAATTAAACACAGCATTATTCTCAACATGAAGGATATAGTATTAAAATGTCTGACACATAAGTTTCAATAAATCCATAAGCTGTAAAATCAAACACAATTTAATCAGAAGAGTGCTCAACTAGATTAGGACAAATATAAGAGGTGGAATCAAGTTACATCAACCTGCATCAAAGGAGAGAGCTATTTAAAATTATTTAATTCCTGTTATCAGTAAAATAATTAGCTTTAATATTATTCATTAGAATAATATGACAATGAGTGGAATATGACATGAGAATAAAAAATATGTGAATGAATAAACGAGAGGCTCCCTACTTTTTTCAGGTAGCTCTAGGTAGCTCTTAATTTCTCCTGAGATAGATGCTTTGTCTTCTCTTTCCATTGCAATGCTGTATCTCCACTGTAATAATTAACATGCTACCTCCACTTGGTTATAAGTTCCTAGAGGGAAGAACCATGACTTTTCATCCAGATATCTCCAACATTTTTCAAAGTCTCAGTACAAATAGGCCAGCAGTAAATATTTCTTTATTGACTATCTGGTAAATGCATAGCATTTGGATATTGAATGCTTTCCTCATGAATCTTGATTTATGTATTCGACCATGATTTACAGTTTGTCAATCATCAAGCGCTCTTCCAAGCATGAGGATTTCAATATTTAAGTGTGTTTTGACTTTGCTTTCTTCTTTCTTCTCTCTTCTTTCTAATTTTTGTGAAAAAATGCTACAACAATAGAAGCCCTAATTCCTACCCCAAAAAAGAATTTAAAAAATCAGCAGTACTAAACTCACTGCATCGTTTGAGCTTTTCTTTTCTCTAATTTGAGAGCCTGCTAGTCAGTCAATGAAATTAATGATGAGGAAATTGAAAATCAATGAAAGGAAATACGTTCTTTGCTGTGTGTGTAGTCAGGCAATAGAATTCTCTGATGCTGATGAGGTCAAGTCAAATAATGTGGCTGGATATGAAAATAGAAGACACAGCTTTATCTCCATTCATAGCACTTGTAGTTATTACTATTGATCAAACACAGGGGAAATTTATCTTTTGCTTCTAGGCATATTGATATGTTGATTGTCTGCAAAGACAAAAGTGCAATATTTTGATCTTATGTGGGGTTTATGTTTAAGTGTGGAAACAGGGCATGGCTGATGTATGGGATTGATCTCAGTGCTTCCCGAAAAGCTAGAAATAAGATACTTAAACTGAACTTGTGTGGCAAATAGAATGACCCAAATCTTATTCTCTGAGACCTTCAAAAATAAGCAATGAAATTGTTAGTTATTAAAGTAAAAATGAATCAAAAGATAAAAATTATGGTAAATATCCTCTATGTAAAATAACACAGTTTATTAAGTACTGATTCTGTGCTAGACACAGGTTGAATGGTCTTATCTAATTATCCTAAGATTTCCAAGAAAATGATAGAGGAAAATACTAATTGAAAGCAAATCATGCACAAGTCAATATTACATGTTTTATGTATTGGAACATAATTTAATATTCAAAGCAATATATAAAATCGTTTTTTGTTATTTTTATTAAAGATAAAGCAACTAAAAACAGATGACTTGCATGAAACCAATAAAAAACCTTATAGCTGTCTGATAACTAAGCTTGTGTTTAAGCCTCTCAAAGCCATTTTGGCAAAGAGAAAATTGAAGCTCATAATAAATAAATAATTTAGTTGTGGTATATCACAGTAAAAAAGAAGGGGAGAAAATTTTTACAAATCTCTGGAGTATGTTCTTTAAAGTGCAATGGCTACTGCTTCCTTATCATCTATTTAGAAGCTACCCTGGACAATTACTTTACCGTGAAAGGATTTCATTTGAACATTTCAAGTGTGCTTTTAATAGAAAATGTTTTCTTTGAAAAATGAAATATTCATTTGAGAGCAAAATTTCATTTAAATATTGTCCTCCAAACATTGTAGTTTTATTGACTATACAGTAGACTACCACAAGACGATTCATCTATATCACATGTTATAATAGTATTCATTCTAGGGTCCCAAAGGCTTTATTAAAAGTACTCTAAACAACAGAAAATGAGATTGTGTATGAAGAAACAAAAGCCCTGCAGATGCCTCCAGGTGGTGACTCAATCGTCAATCTCAGCAGTCATGGGTAGGGAAGGGGAAGGAGAGAATTAAGCAATATGGTGCATACTGATTGGCTTGGGTCTGCAAGGCGGGTAATGCCCCAAGGGAGCTGGGAGCCTGGTGCCCTGTCCTCAAGAGGCTCACTGTTCACTGGCGACAGCTGTCTCTAGGCTAGTGTTAGCAGGTTTCTCCAACTGTTCAGGAGCTCACCAGCAGTCCAAGATACAAGGGAGGGGAAATTTAACCCCTCCACTTACCCTCGCTGTTGGTCTCCAAGCTTCTCAGAGGACTTTCTCCTCCCAGTTCTCTTCCTCTGCAACTTCTTCCCCTGGAATCTCCTGTAGTTTCAAGCACCCTTCCTTTCGACCCTTATTCAATCTATGTTTGTTTGCCTGTTTTTTTTTTTTTTTTCACTATCTTCTAAAATCTATCTTTCTTGCGGAGACACTCTGGTTGGCAGTTTTTCTCATCTGCCATCTTGCCTCCCTTTTTGAGGAAGACCCCAAACACAATCATAGCAACAACAAAAATAAATATATGAGACGTGATCAAATTAAAAAGCTTCTGCACAGCCCAAGGAACTATCACAAGAGCAAACAGACAACTTACAGAATGGTAGAAAACATTCGCATGTTAAAACATCCGATAAAGGGCTGATAAGTAGAACCTATGTAGAACTCAGGGAAATCAGCAAGAAAAAATCAAACAGCCCTATCAAAAAGTGCGCAAAGGACATGAACAGAAACTTTTCAAAAGAAGATAGACTAATGACCAACAAACATATGAGAAAATGCTCAACATCTCTAATCATAAGGGAAATGCAAATCAAAACCACAATGAGATATCACTTATTTCCACTGAGAATGGCCTCTATCAAAAAGTCCCAAAACAATAAATGTTGGTATGGATGTGGAGAAAGGAACAGTCATACACTACTGATGGTATTGCAAACTAGTATAACTTCTATGGAAAGTAATATGGAGATACCTCAAAGAGCTACAAGTAGAACTACCATTTGATCCAGGAATCCCACTACTGGGCATAAGGAACAAAAGACATTCTATAAAAAAGACATCTGCACTAGAATGTTTATAGCAGCACAATTCACAATTGCAAAGATGTGGAAACAACCCAAGTGCCCCTCAATACATAAGTGGATTAATAAAATGTGTATATGTATGCCATGGAGTTCTACTCAGCCACAAAAAACAATGGTGATCTAGGACCTCTTATATTATCCTGGATAGAGCTGGAGACCATTCTACTAAGTGAAATATCTCAAGAATGGACAAAGAAGCACCCTATGTACTCACCATCAAATTGGTATTAACTGATCAGCACTTATGTGAACATACAGTCGTAACATTCATCCGGTGTCAGGCAGATGGGAGGAGGGAAAAGGGGATGGGTATATAAACACCTAATGGGTACAGTGTGCAACATCTGAGGAATGGACATACTTGAAGCTCTGACTCGGGTGGGGCAAAGACAATACATGTAACCTAAACATTTGTACCCCGTAATATGCTGAAATAAAAAAAATTTTTTTTAAAAAAGAGAAAGAAAGCATGTTGAGTAGTAGACAGATGCACAGCATTGAATAGGAGAATTATTTGAAGGGAATTATCAATAGATCACTTTCTAATTTCAAGCTTGAACAATGAATAGAAACAAGTCAGTGATATCCTCAAGTATCCAGATATAAGTAGATACACAGAATGCATGGGTTAAATTCATTAATATAGCTATTTAGGGTATATTTATTCAGACAACAGATATTTATTGAACTTCTTCTAGGTTTCAAACACTGTTTTAGCAGCTGCATAAATAACAGAGAAAGAAATAGACATAATTCCTGCCCTCATGGAGTTTGCAGTCTAATTGGAGAGGCTAATATTTTCAAATAATCACATAACTAAAAATATAGAGATATAAACTGTGTTAATTTTAAGAAAATATAAGTTGAAGGATAAAATATAACAGGGAAAGCCTGATCCAGAAGATCAAGAAGAGCTTTCCTGAGAAAGTGAGTTTTGAGCTGAGAGGTGAAGTATCGGAACAGAAAGTGTATGTAGGAAGAGGAATATGGGCAGTACATGGAAGGTAGAGAAGAAGCAAATTCAAGGTGATGCAGAAAGAAATAGATTAAATGCCAGAGGCTGGTGAAAGGAGTAGGAGCTAGAGAGGGAAGTTGTCAATGTAACTCCCTTTGTGGGAGCGGACACCTTAAATCTCAATCTCTTACAAAAACACATATTTACTTCTTATTCATGTAACAAGAGTACTACAGGTTGGCTGTAGCTTTACTGGCTTCTGAGTAGTTCTCTTGGGCTCTTCTCAGATTGACCTTGGCTTGGCTTAACTCTGCATGGCTTCCCATTTGCGTACACAGTCACTCTGGCTGTTCTCGTGGTGCAGGTCAGGAGTTCAAAAGAGGACAGAGCCGTGCCACGTATGAGCATGTAGAGCTTCTGCCGGGGAGAGGTGTGTCATTACTGGTCACATTCTGCTGGTCACAACAAGTCACGTGGCCAAATCCAGTCACAGAGTAGGAAAATATGTTCTGCTTTATAGGACAGCATGGTAAGGTAGAAGAAAAACAGGTAATTGTGAACAAGTAATCTACCACTGGATTCTTTTTTGATCTCAAATATTTGCTTCCCTTCTGAGAACAAAACACATCCATATCTTCTCCAAGACACACAGAAAGTTCAATCATGTATCAGGATCTCATGAGCTATGCGAGTTTGGTATTTCATTTCTTTTCATCAGGGAATCTATATATTGAAAATACAAGTTATACATAGATATGTGAGCTAAAAATATTCAACATACAGTGGTAGAAAGGGAGCGACATTACCTGTGAGTACTCACATTCAGAAAAGGGAAGAAGTAGGGGAGGACGGAATAATCATTGGTCCTGATCATTTCTAAAATCCTGCAAAAAACAAACTTATAAGTTCCCCTTACCCCATAACAGAGAAATTTCCTCACCCCAAATAATTTGAGCTCCCTTGAAAAACTTGAATTACTCGATTCCGTTAAGTTCCATATGCCAATAGCAACACCAATGCTTTTTGCTACATTCCTCTCTCTAGACTTAATTAAGGATACTTTGAACTTATCAGACTTCCATGCAACCATATGCTAGATCTCTTTTTCTGAACCATTTTGTCTCACAGATAGGATTTACTGTATTGGGGGCCAACTTAATGCAACCATAACTTAATTGGTCTTTGCTGAGACACTGTGTCTTAATTCAAGAGATTTTACCAAATGAGGTTGAGAAAAGTTGCCTCTTTCAACCCTGAAATCCATGGAATTTCTGATCCCTTTCTTTTCCTTTTTATCTCTGATTATGGAAAGACCTATTATTTTTTAAACTTGTTTCATTTAATCAAGAGCATCTCACAACCCAAATTCAACCTACTTTAATTCTGCTTTAAAAGTCAGTCAAATCCACAGATTCATTAGATACTTTTTCTTGCTTTCAATATTTATGTTTTCCACTTACATAAGAATTTTTAACTAAATGTGTTTTTAAGATCTTACAAAACTCCTGTCCAATCCCTTTTAGAAGTGGAATTGCTCAGTTTCAGAATCATAAACCAACAATCTCTGTGACATACTGTTAGAAATAATACCCTCTCCAAAGTAGAAAGTCATTTATTGCAAATAACAAAGGAAAGAATAAGTAATTATATTTTAAATATAACTAAGATTTTGATTAAAGACCTAATACTAACCTTTTCACCATTAAAGAAAAAAGAACATCAAAGCAATGTTGAAGGATTTTTCTCACAATTCTTTCTGAAAATTGAGTGTGCTGGTTTAAATATTTTAAACTTCAATTATAAATTTTATTTCCATAACAACATTTTTCTAATTTTCTGTTAAGAATTATAATATTTCACATTTAAACATTGTATTAGTTAGCTTCTGTGACACAAAGCTACATAACAAACAACATCAGGATCTCAGTGGCTTATAACCACAACTATTTTTTTCTTTTTGCTCATTTTACATTTTTATTTCAGGTTCTCCTTTTTTTCCTCTCTAGGTTTGAGGGTAGTGGAGTAGCAGAGGGAAAAGGGAAGATGGTAGACAATTTGGTGACTATGAAGGATTCTTCTTGGAAATGGCATATGTCACATTTGCTCCATTCCATTAAACATAGCATGTCATATAACCAATCTGAAAGTAAAAGGAGTAGGGATGGAAAATCCTTCTGACATTAGGCGGTGAGGGATGGGGGACAGGGTACCATAAAGAGATAAATATATTTATAAATAATGTAATTTTCAGTGATTATACATTTTTTACTATATGTTGCATGTAATTGTTTGAGAAAGTGTGTGTTGAGAAAGTGTGTCAGGGAGGAAGCAACCATTTAGATCTTTCAATGAAAAGGTTAGAATGATTTGAGATGTCATCATAGTATAAATGTGACATGGAACTATACTGACAGAATGACTGCCTTATTTTCTACTTGTATTTGGAGAGAAATAAACCAATGAGCTTTTAGATTCTTGTGACTCAGAGAACAAGTTTGCACTAATTAGTGTTCTCCTCAGGCTCCCGTTTGCCTCTATGTAATGAAGTGAAAAATGAGACGTTTGACTCTGCCAGCAAGCCGTTTAGCTGAAAGATACAACATCATTGGTTTGATGTGCTTCTACTCACTTGAGTCATGTATGAAGGTCTGGAGTGGTGTTATAGGACTACAAGATTGTAGGACTGTGAACTAGATCAGACAGCATGGGCTTTGCCAATCCCACATTGGGAAACAGATTTTTGGGAGCATCTCTCCAATTTTATTTTATGATCCTATTAACTTGAAATAACATAGAAACTAAAATAGCCAAAACTTTAACTCAATTCATGTTGTTGATTTTATAAGATATCCTAACTCTGGGATCGTATTTGATCTTTCTGAGATTTTTCTACTATATATTTCACTGTCCATTTATGTTAAAAATCTTGTAAGTTTTTTATCTATGGATTTGTTGGACAAGTTAAAATATTATCAGAATCAGGCGATACAGCAAAATTTGAGTTTGTATTCTTTAAACACATATGACATTAATGCACGTAATTTAAACACAGCAAAATCTGTATAGAGTATGGCTAGTCTGTAGAAGTGTAAAAGGCATAACATCGTGTTATAAAAAGAACTAACAAAAAGTTTTCGAGACAACCCAAACAATATCTTTGAATCGCAAAATTTTAAAGTAGGAAAGGCACTAAGAAATCTAATTTCAATACCTTTATTTATAGGTGGAATTTTGGGAGAGATGAGGTATGAGCTATACAAAGTTAGTGCCAAAGTTAGTGGCAAAAGTGAGATTATTCATTCATTCATAAATTTGTTCATGCATTCATGCAAGCATTCACATATATTTAATAATGAGTAATGACTAAATGTAATATGTCTGGTTAAGGCCAGGGTAGTGGGGATACAGCAGTGAAAAAGAGACAGAAACTCTGCGGCATTTTGTAGATTATAATCTAATCAGAAAAACAAATATTTAAAATTTCCTAGAAATAGATGATTGTAGCAAAAGAGAAGTACAGAATATCAAGGGGGAAAAAAGAAAGAGAATGAATTAGAACCCAGAAATGATTACTCTCAATCTGGTGCTTAGTCCATAACACACAGCGTATTTTGTGACTCATTTTTATAGCACTCACCTTGGTCTTTATCTGGTAAAAATATTTCCTGATTCTAATTATATTCATGTGTGTCTATCATATCGTACTCAACCAATCTCCTTTTAATGGAACTTTAAGCTGATTTCGTTTTTGTTTGCTATTTTCAAATACTACTTCTCTGTACATCTTGCTCATGAGTCCTTACCATATATACAAATGCATGCATTGGATAGACCATGATGTGTAATTGCCAGGTGTAAGTTTGATGATTCTGTTGTCTACTAATCATTGAAATTGAATATCCATGTTTTCCTGTCATTTGTCTCAGGTTGGGATTATTAGGACTTGGCTTTTTGATTTTGAGGAAGGGTTAGGTCAGGTAGGGTGTACCCATCATTTTTCATCTGGGTATGGGGCTGTAACATTCTGATGAATTTTTATTAGGTCCACTACCTTGTTTCTCTGACTCCAGTACTTAACACTCTCAGTCGGAGGTAAAGATCTCTCTTATCTACTACCGAAGTCAAGCAGAATATAGTGGCATTAATTTTCCATGCAATTTTCCAAGTAATCACCCTGTCATTGACTCCAGGGATCTCTGAAATTAATTATACTGTTATTAATTAACTCTAAACTGAAGCATCCCTGTTTTTGCCATCCTCTAATGAAAATAATTTAGACTGTGGTTTATTGTTTTTTTACTGTGAATCTTATTCCTCTTTGATGATTTCCAGTACTGTTATATATTTATTATTTTTAAAATTATAATTATTTAAAAAGTAATATTGCGTGGGAAGAATATGCCTAGCAAATGTTTAGTATGTTATGTTGAATTAATCCTCTATAATTATTTCATAGGGCAATTCGTCAAAATGTATGAATTTTAAAATTCTTGTTACCTCTGATTAGAGAGAGTTTTTAGAAATTAATCTTAAGATGAACAAATAAATTTATATATAATACACAAGTCTGAAAGCTAAATTTCTCTCAATGCATTTTAGTATATCTAAAGAATGAAAATCTATCCCACCTTCATAAACATATTCTTTGATGATGCTTAATAACATGGGAAACATTCAGGATATATTTTAAGTAATAGTAGCTATGATCTTTATGTTATGAAAATAAAATTTGTATGTGTACAGTTATAAAAAAAGACATAAATATAAAATATATTCTTTTATTTTCTAAATTATACACAATAAGCATGCAATAATTTTTAATTATCAAGTCAAAAAATTTTAATTACTAATATAATCATTTTTAATATTCATCACATCTGCTATTTTATTCACAGATAAATGTTAAGAAGGGTCTCTAAAAAAGTTATAGCCCACTGCGTGCTATGTGTACTTGATCACTAAAGAGATGCATAATGGATAAATGAATTAATGCATGAATCTCCAGAAGATTTTATATTTTAGTAGACTTTGTTACAAGTATCTCATATATTGATTCGAGACAAGTTCTCAAAATGTAGAGAAAGATTTCTCCTTTATAATGTACCAATTAAAGAAATCAAAAAGAAGGGCAGTCCTAATCCAGGAAGAAAATATTTTTATGTTCTTTCTATTTACTGAATTGCAAAATTCCCCAGACGTTAAGACATTAAACACCTCCCAAGTTAGTCAAATAAGCAAAATCTATTTCCTGTGATCTTTTGAAGGGAGAAAAATGATGCTTTTTCCACCATCTCTATTTGCAGTTAGAGCTATAATAATTCTATCATATCACAGTTGCTAATATTCACAGAGGTGTCCCAAATGAATTAAAAATAAAATTAAACTATTTCTTTCAGTCTGTTTATAAAGTAGAGACATGCACACATAAATTTCTGACAAGTGAAGACTTTATCTGATGGCTACCTAGGAAAAGCTCAACTACTTTACATATTTCTTTCTTTTGGGATACTTCTAGAGATTCATGTTCAACAAACAAACAAAAACAAAACAAGTTACTTACTCTTAAAATAACCTGACTCAAAGTTTATGACTCTTGTTTGCTGTGCTCCTATAATATTCATAATTGATTATAAGAATGATGTAGAATATCAGCAACTAACTGATTTTGTAATAATGCACTTGCATTCTTTCTCCTTTAAGTGAGCATTTTATTTAGTGAAATATAAGAAAAAAACTTCAATACTTTAGCCTTGGTAGGATGGAGGAAGGAGAGTCTTTCAAAAACTGACAATGTTAGCCAAACAAGATGTGATGTAATTAGGAAAAGCCATTAAAGCAATATGATTAGAATACACTCCAAGAATCAAGGACTCGGCCGGGCACGGTGGCTCACGCCTGTAATCCTAGCACTCTGGGAGGCCGAGCTGAGCGGACTGTTTGAGCTCAGGAGTTCGAGACTAGCCTGAGCAAGAGCGAGACTCCGTCTCTACCAAAAATAGAAAGAAATTCATTGGACAGTTAAAAATATATAGAAAAAATTAGCCGGGCATGGTGGCGCATGCCTGTAGTCCCAGCTACTCAGGAGGCTGAGGCAGTAGGATTGCTTGAGCCCAGGAGTTTGAGGTTGCTGTGAGCTAGGCTGACACCATGGCATTCACTCTAGCCCAGGCAACAGATGTATGATAATGTCTACACTGGGTACTATTGTCATCTTTTAACTCTTTGTAAATCTTAGAGGTAAATAATATATCAATATTTTAAAAAAAAAAAAAAAAGAAAAGAAAAAATTCCTTGAGTTCTTCCTGGAAAAGCTGCTCCTTAGTATTTTCCCAGCAGGTAGTTCTGAAGACCCAGAGCAGGGACCGACCTGCCTGTTACAGCTGCTAAACGGTGTAGCGTGTATCAGTGTGTCCTTTCAGCCATTAGTGAGAATCATAAAGATACAGGTTAATTGTCCATTTGACCAACTTTTTTTCTAAATAGAGATTTTATGAAAGAGTAAGATACACGTGGACCTCAGCTTAACAAAAGCTGAGTGTTCCTGGGATGAATGTCCAGATCCAGTAGAAAATGGACACTCTGCAAATCTGCATCAAGGGAGGTTTTAATTACCTCTGTTGATCCGCGATATGGTCTTACTTTTCGTGGTAGTTTTGTAGTCTCTGACACAGGTAAGATGATCAGGACACAAGGTCACCCTTACATCTAGACTGACTGTTATAAATGTCAGGGACTGGTGTTTACAGTCAAAATAAGCCCAAGCAGTATGTAGAGCTCAGCATCAGTCTGCTCTGCTGCCTTCACAGAGAGGTCACATGGCCCTTCCATGGAGGAACTTTTTAATGCTTATTCTAAGCCTGAAGGTAAATGTGCAGCCATTATTCAAAGAAAACATAATGTGAGTAAACAGTGTGTCTTGGAGGCAAATGGTCTCCCTGAGGCTACAACTGTCTGAGAAGATCATGGAAGTCAGTCATAAAATATGAGATATTCACACTCTCACTCTACTCTCAACTTTCCAGAACGTGTCCTCCTTAGAGGGCAAGTTCGAGCTGTGTGTCAACAAACGGTGGTTTCACTCTGTGCTGATTGTAATTTTTATCCATCGTAGGTTTGAAGACATACCTGATATCGGGTCAGAGAGCCAAGGAGTCTCGCTGCAGCTGTGCAGAGGCCTTGCTTTCTGGCTTTGAGGTCATTGACGGCTCACAGGTGTCCTCAGGCCCTAGGGGACAGGGGACAGCATCATCAGGGAGTGCCAGTGACCTGGCGCAGACTGTCAGAACCTTTGATAATCTTAAGGTTAGTTTTTTTTTTCCTACTTCTAAAACTTTATTAATTCTGCAGTAGAACATGTACAATAATAACCAGCCTCCAGGTCTAAGGCAAATGACTCAGAATGGCCTTCGAGTTGGTTTTCACAATTTTTAAATTTACTGTAAAGTTAGAAGAATTTTACATTTTTAACATCCTTGCTTTTTGACATTTGCGCACCTCCGTTTCCTTGCTGCATTGTATAAAGATGCTTCACACCTGAGTTATTCATTATTTTGTCTTTCTGTGACCTGCAGCGCCTTTTGGGATCTCTACAAGCTAACAATTAAGTGACAGTAAAGGTGACTGTCTTTGCATCTTGTGCCAAGAGCTAGTTTATATCTGATTTCAGGAACCACTTTCTCAAATGCTACTACATCTCTTGAAATCCACTATTTTATGATAATTTAAATTTTGTTGGTGTGGATAAATCTTGGGATGTGGTTCACTGAAACAATACTGGTTTCTGAGAACCCTGTGGTGTTCCATTATTGGAACTGAGCCCCCCTGCTGGCTGTCTGGCAATGCCCATTTCTGGATGGACTTTATGTCATGATAAACTGCCAAGGAATTAACATGGCCTGCCTTGGGCATGTGAAATCATTCCAGTTTCTGAGCTGTTCCTCAGTGTTCACATTCGATTGAGTTCCCCCACTGGTACCTTCTGTGTATTTTTATTGTTTAAATATTTGCTGTTTCCATTTTTAAAAAGAGAGAGAGAAAGACAGTAATAACAGTTCTACTTCACTATTTTGTGCTCTCAGATAACAAAATGATATATTAGAATGATGGCCTACTGTTACAGCTTTAATCCAGTACATTCTTACTTACCCACATTCGTTAACAGATTTGAATGCTAGCTGATGCTCCTTGAGCTTAACATTCTTCAGAGTGTGACAATCAGCTGGATTGTCCAGATTATCTTACTATATTGGCATCCATAGTGCCTAGTTACTTTTTGCAATCCACAGTTACTTTTTGCAATTGTCATTCAGGTCTATTGACAGCGCTCATATATCATTTTCCTTGTGTGTCTTGTTAATGTAATGCAGGTTTCTTGCCTTGGCTCTATTGACATTTTGGAGCAGGTAATCCTGTGCTGTAGGAGGCTGTCCTGTGCACTCTCAGACTGTGAGCAGCATCTTTGGCCTCTACCTACAAGATGCCAGTAGCACGCCTTCCCCCAGCTGTGCCATCCAGAAACATCTCCAGACATTGCCCAATGTCCCCTGGGGAGGGCAGAACCACCCCTGGGTGAGAGTGGTATTAGACCCTCTCTTTCCCATGCTCTTTCTGGCACATGCATAACAGTTATAGCTGAATAACTGAGTGTAATATATAGCCGAAGCTTCCTGAATGCCTGCAAACTTCAGAGACAGCTCCTTGCTCGGGCTGATGGTTTTCAGGGATCAGAAAGAGGAGCCCTCACTCGGAGGCTGTTCCCGAGCATGGGCAGGGAGGAGGTGGTGTGGGAGGAATGCAATAGCATGGCTGTCCAAATATGGTTTTATTAATCGGCGAGAAATTGTTTCTTCTAGGCTGCAAACTGAGCTGTATTTAAGTAGAGAAATAGAGCTCAAAGCCAAAATAAATGATTTGTTGTGTTTGTCTGCCATTTTAGAGTATGTGTGTGTTTCTATCCATTCAAGGATGCTGTTGCTAAGTTCACCATATTACATACTTGCAATTTTAGTGACAGCGATTCTATGCTAAATTGCCTTAAGAAGGTTTTCTTTCACCCCAAAAGAACATTTCTTGTTCTAGTCATATATACTTGTTTTGATCCGGATGGACGAGAACTATTTAGCATATTCTATTGCCATATATAGATTTTCCAAATAATCGTTGAAAGTTTTCTGAAAATCTTGTGATCTATTAAGTTGTCTGTTTACGCAAAGGAATTTGAGCCAAACAAAACAAAAAGATCTTTGTGCCTCCTTCCAGGATGGAAAGATGAGTTGGATCACAAAGCATGATTTCTGGGATGTTTTGATGGTTTGGGAAGGATAATAGGATATCTGAGATGAGGGCTGTCCCAGAAAGCTAGAATTATTTGGATTCCGCAAGTGGAGAGGAAGGAACGTGGAAAGATGGAAGCCTGTGTTTCCCGTCATGCTCTGCCACCTCAGGGAGCCTCTTGAAATCTTGCCTTCCCTGGGACGGGGGAGGGCAGGCGTCCACGTGCCCTGTGAATTGTAAGTCCTGGGTGACCGGGAGCAGTCGTCATGAACCATAATCCTAAATTTGAAAAGAAAAGAGAAGGCTGAGGTCTGCTTTATAGGCAATATAGATTATAATCTGACACATGAGACTTCCCCTCAAGTAAGAGATTTTGAACGATAGAAATGTGAAATGCTGGGAGTGTGCTCATGTATTCTTTGGGTAGGTTTATCCTACAGACTTGTCGGTGCCTCACCTGTATGTCATTGGTTTGTTGCTGTAGTAATATTGTCTGCACTGAGGGTAGCTGACCAATGAGGTAGCGTCAATGACTGGTTCCTTATGATCCTGTGCCAGGCTCTGTTGACTCTTCTGACAGCAGGCTGCTTTTCCATGGTCACTGCCACCGCCTCGTCCAGCAAGAGTTTACTCCCGTGGGCATTTCTGTCACCACCCCCATTCCCATCCTCTCCTGCCCAGCTACAGGGGCCGGGCACAAGGCAGTGTCTCCCAAGGTATGTGCCCTGGCACAGTAGTTTCTCAGGATGGAAATAGGTGTCAAGTATAAAAAAGGGCTCTGGTGGTCAAGTAAATTTGGGAAATTCTGGGTTAAACAACATCGAAAAGATTTCTTTACTGCAGGAGTTTTCAGAGCCTGTAGTATGCTAATAGATATAGCTTGGTCTGCAGAGAGGGGTGTGCTATGCAGCATTCTCAGGCCTTCTTGGGCACAGATTTTTTTTTTTTTTTCAAGCTACACCTTGAGGGCTAGTGTTGTGAGTGAGACCTTTTGGGGTCTCATCTGGTGGAAGGAGTTTTGTGGCAAGGACCAAGAAACTAGAGAAAGGTTGTTCAGTAAACACCGAACGAATACGTGCATGTCCTGTTCCCACTGTTCCTCTTCCTTGTGCTGCATGTGGCCTCCCTTGCCCTCTAAACTCCTCTCTGCGTCTCTGCGTCCAGCTCCCCCAGTCTACGCTGCCTTCCGCCGCTGATCTCTGTCTCCTCCTCTCCAGTTCCTGGTTCTTCTAGTCTGCGGCACTTGGCTGGAACGTGCACTGTCTTAAATCTTTGTTTCCTCTGCACCTTTCTGTGAGCTCTTTGAATGTAGGGACCATGTGTTAAATAACTTAGGTATTTCCCAAGTGTCCAACTTGGTGCCTAACATGTAGTAGATAATTATAATTTCTTTTTTGGCTTTTTAATTCCTCAGTGACATACACACAGATAAAAGATCTATGGAGCCAGACTAAGAAGGACCAAACTCAGGCAGAACTATTTAGAACCAGTGTAATGTCTGTGAAGCGTGTGTGTCCTGTATGTCTTTTTTTTTTTTTTTTTTTTTTTTTTTTAGAAATGGTGGCACGCTGTCCCCTGGGCGGGAGTGCAGTGATATCATCATAGCTCACTGCAACTTCAAACTCTCCTGGGCTCAAGGAATCCTCCTGCCTTAGCCTCCAGAGTAGCTGGGGCTACAGGAGTACTCCACCACACCTGGCTAATTTTTCTATTTTTAATAGAGACCGGGTCTTGCTCTTGCTCAGGCTAGTCTCGAACTCCTGACCACAAGCAATCCTCCTGCCTCAGCCTCCCAAAGTGCTGGGATTACAGATATGTGCCACTTTGCCCAGCCTGTGTCCTGCATGTCTTTACATTATCTACCAGTTTATAGCTGGAAAATTCTTACCTAATATAAAACAGGCTGAGTACTGCAACAACCTACCAGGAGATGATAGTGATGTCAAAGGCTAAGGGCTTTGGCCCTGAAGCCATAGGTCAAAGGGAACCCTTTCCACACCCACATCTTGGTGTCTCGAAGTGACCGGCAGTGAGAGGTTCTCAGCAGGAAGGCCCTGACATGCGTAATGGGGGACAGAGACTGCCTAAGCCCTGGCACTCACTCTCTGAGCCTGAGTGTACAGAGACACCCTTTGGGCTTAGGGTGGAGGAAGGAGGGGTCAGAAGGGTGCCGAGGAGCAAGCACTGCAGATGAAGGCTCTATGTGTTGGCAGCAGGGAAGGCAGCTTGGGCGAGACTTAGAACAGAAGGTCCTCCTCAGAGCCTTGGCTTTGGGACTGTGAAATCCCTTAATTTCTCTAAGCCTGTGGTCCCCAACCCCTGGGCTGTGGACCAGTACCCATCTGTGGCCTGTTTGGAACTGGGCCACACAGCAGGAGGCAAGTGAGTGAAGCTTCATCTGTATTTACAGACACTGCCCATCACTTACATCACCGCATAAGCTCTGTCTCCTGTCAGATCAGCAGTGGCATTAGATTCTCATAGGAGCGTGGACCCTACTGTAAACTGCGCATGCGAAGGATCTAGGTTGCGGCTCCTTATGAGAATCTAATGCCTGATGATCTGAGGTGGAACTGAGGCGGTGATACTAGTGCTGTGAATACAGATTATCATTAGCAGGGAGATTTGACTGCACAAGAAATGCAATGCGCTTGAATCATCCCACAACCATGCCCCCTGCCCCCGGTCCGTGGAAAAATTGTCTTCCATGAAACCAGTCCCTGGTGCCAAAAAGGTTGGGTCCCACTGCTCTAAGGCACAGTTTTCCTCATCAGTGAGATAGTGATGAGGAGGAAACCTCCCAGGATTGTTTGGAGACTAGCTGGAGTAATGCCTGTAAATGCTGCATTTGGAGCAGAAGCTCAGTTAACACTGGGGTATGCAAACGTTCACCCCATGCAAAGTGAGAGGGATGTGGCCACCGTGGGAGCAAAGGACAGGAGGAGGCCAAGGGACAATTCTGAATTGCCCACAAGAAGTCACTGACCCCTCTGGGGAAAGTCCCACTTCCCCTTGTTCTAATTTGAGGGAGATTCTTACAGTTTTTGCGCTTGGTCGCCACTATGGAGATGGATGCTCTCTGATGTGACCACGTCATGAACACAACACGGGAGCATAGCACCGTGGCTGTTTAATGTGGCCTCAGCACTTCAGCAGTTGTTTTCCGCCCTTTTCTTGTAATGCTGTGGGCAGCGGAGGGATCACAACTCCACATGTCAATAAAAACTCTTTCCCAGCATCTTCATGAAGAAAAAGGAAATGAAAACCAAAAATGGAATGATTTTCATCACGTTGGTTCTGACCAGTGAACCACTTGAGCTGGAAAGCATCTCCGTTCGTCTCTACGAGACCTCCCTGGGAACGCACCTGCTTGGCCTGTCTTCATGAGTTTACCTTTATCCATTATTCAGAACTTCGGCCTGACTGGCCACGGGTGTTTCCACGCGTTTACGGTCAGTAATGAAGCTAATGATGTGCATTTGCCCACATAAGGACAATTCAGAGAGAACCTGTGCTGTTTTCAAAGGTTTATCCTTCCCCATTGAGGTCACTATCCCGGGGAACTATCCTTTTGTGACAGTTGCTGTGACTTTTTAAAATGGCCCTAAATAAATGATCACTTCTTTTATCTGTTTGTTATCTGTGTGTAAAAGCATTATGAATCGGCTCAGTCAGCCCAGTTTGAGGAAGTAGGGAGCCTTCTAGTTCACTACAGAAATTGAAAAAATAATAGGTTTATATTTTATATATACACACTCGTACATATTAAGTTTAGAAATTAAGTATTTATTATAAATGCTAGTCTCAGTTGATAGTGCTGATGGTTGTACAACCCTGTGAATATACTGAAAACCATTGAATTATACACTTTAAATGGATGAATTGTATGCGAATTATATCTTGATAAAACTGTTATAAAACTAAATAATAGTCTAACTGCTGGCTCTGAAATGTGGATGTAAGGTAAGTTTTTTTAAAAAGTACTTTTCAAGTTTTACCTATAGTTTTAGTCATGTGTGTGTGTGTGTGTTTCCTTCGTTGAGGAGAAAGCAAATCAACTATAAATTGACAACTCTTCCTTATGGAAGAATTCCAGAGAGTAAATGCAGAACGAAAGAGAGCAATAGACAATCACCATTAGGACAGCACAGTGGGAATTGCTACTGGCATGATCCATCTGGGACTTCTAGCATCAGTGGGCAGAAGTTTAAGGAGAAACAGGATATCTGCTCGGCCTCCAAGCATCTCCCCCCCAAAATATGTATTCATTATAAAGGGAAGAATAGTAACTTTACGGTAGACAAACCCGGCAGCCCCCACCTTTGCTGACAGTCTAAGTGAGCACTCCTGTTAACCAGACACAAGAACATCACGTACCCCGGTAGGGTGTGCTGAGAAGGGCACATCAGCTCTGCAGTCTTCCCCCAAATCTCAGACCTCAGCCTACTCATGAGAAAGCATCAGACAGATCCACATCCAAGGATGTTCCACCAGCTACCTGACCGGGACACATCAAAAGTGTCAAGGTCACAAAAGACAAGGAGAGACTAAGGAACTACCACAGACTGAAGGGGAGTGAGGGGACAAGAGAACCAGATGCAGTGCGGGATGCCATATGGGGCCCAGAACAGAACGGCGTCTCTGGGGGAAACTGGGGACATCTGAGTAAAGTCTGTATTTAGTTAATAGTGTTGTGCCAGGGTTAACTTCTTAGTTTTGATTACTGTACCATGGTTATATATGGTGAAGGGTATTCGCCAACTTCCCAAGCTCTTTCCTACTCTCTGTAAGTCTAAAATTATTTCAAAATAAGAAAATCTACATATTATATGGAAATGGAAAGATATGTGCAGGATTATTTACCTGGCCTCAGCAGGTGGTGAAGTGTTGTACATAAATGAAATTCCCCAGAATACAAAATCATTTTATTAAAAATCATCTTAAAAATCATCAGATGATTAAAAATCATCTGACATTTTATTAATAAATCATTTTATTAAAATCATCTGACTTACTGACGGAATATCGCCACAACATAGTAACAATATTCTTGCCTTACAGTCTGTTAAATATGTTTTTTTTTTTTTTTTTTTTTGAGACAGAGTCTGGCTCCAATTCCCGGGCTAGAGTGCCATGGCATCAGCTTAGCTCACAGCAACCTCAAACTCCTGGGCTCAAGCCATCCTCCTGCCTCAGCCTCCCGACTACAGGCATGCGCCACCATGCCCGGCTAATCTTTTCTATATATATATTTTATAGTTGTCCAGATAATTTCTTTCTATTTTTAGTAGAGACGGAGTCTCACTCTTGCTCAGGCTGGTCTCCAACTCCTGACTTTGAGCGATCCACCGCCTTGGCCTCCCAGAGAGCTAGGATTACAGGCGTGAGCCACTGTGCCCAGCCTGTTAAATATGTTTTAATTTATTCTTGACCCGGGTCGTCATTACCAGCTTTAGTTATTAAGCGCAGTGGTCATTTAGGGCCGAGGAATTGAATGAGAAGTTCAGGGCTCTTTGTCTCTATGCCATGTGGCTTTGAGATCTTATATCTGAGCTTTATAAGTTTTTGTTTGTTGTTTTGTCTCCAGTATGCTCAGGCTGTCTGTATCTGCTCCTACAGCTTCTGGGATGCCTTTCTTTTTCTGTGATAATTCCTGCTTCTATTTTCCTCAAATATTCTACTTTTATTTTTCTGTAATATTTTGTTAGCAGAAATCATGTATTTTTTGAAGTGTTCATGCCTGTACCTAATCCATTAGCTTAAATAATGATGCCCTGGCCCACCAGTGACATATGCTAAGCCCCAGTACTTCTGCCCCTCATTACAGGCAGTCCCTGTTCACCCGGACATATGTGTGCGTGGTGGTTAGGGCTGAGGGCTCTGCTGCCTGTGCTTCAGCTCCCCTCTGCCATTCTAACTGTGTGGCTCTGAGCAAGTCCCTTCCCTTCTCTGTCTCGGTTCCCTCATCTGTAAAATGGGGCCAGTCATAGTACCTGCATAATGGATGCTTATGAAAACTAAATAAATTGATAACACCCAAAGAGTGTGGAAGGACACCTCAGTAATTGCATTTGTTCTTACTGTTGCAATGTCATTATTATTCCTGTTTGCCATGTTCAACATGATTTTGAGTTTGGGAGCAGAGGGTGCTTCTTCTATAAAATGACATCTTGCTCAATACTCCCGTTCAGCAGACTAAACAGGCAAAGCCAGGACTTTTCTGATGTTGTTTCCTCCTCATTTCCCAGAAAAGAAGTTTCCCTACTCTCTCCCTGAGAGTTATGAAAAGGGACAGCTGTTGGCTGAGAAACGATTTATCTTGGGATGAGAAATAACCTTGAAGAAAAACTATTTTATAGATCGGTGCCATATATTTTGACCAGAATGTAGGGTGCATGTGTTGAAATGTGTTGAAAATGAATGCAAATGTGCCCAAGAATGTTAGAGAAATAATCTTCCCTTCAAGGCCCACTTCCACCCAGAGGGCAGGAGCAAAGATAATCTGGGAAATTGCAGACTTTGCTCTTGGGTATTCTCCAAGGAATCTCAGGTTACCCAGGCAACAGCCAGTGAACTCCTTAGCCTGCAGAATACGCTTTCTGGGGGACCCCAGGAGCTGGTCTTGAAGTTTCCCTTGGTGCCCGCGTGCCAGTAGTGCCACTTGAAAGAACCAGGAGGACAGTCTGCTTAGGTCACTTCAGGGGAACGAGGCATAGGAAACTAAAGTGCCAGGATTATTCCTGGGTCCTCTTTGTGCCAGGATGGGAGGCCAGAGCCAAACAACAATGGTGGTTGGAGGCCCGGAGCCCTGGAGTCCGTCAGCATCTGCAGAATGGTCATTTCTGCCCCACAGGGTTGTTATGAGGATTAACTGAGATCACACACGAGACTTGCAAACATTGTGTGGATGAGGGCCCGACTTTGGCAGGTCCTTAAAACATAGATATTTCTAAATCATAGCAGCTGCTATCATTACGACACTGATTTTTCTCAAACGTGCCTGCCAGCGTTGCTCCCTTGTGGGTCAGCTTCTTGGGCTCGCCTCCCAGGGTGGTAAGACAGGTGTGTGTGCAGGTTGCTGAGGTTGGAAATGCTTTTCCCAGTGAGGGCTTCTCAACAGGGGAGGAGATGCCCGTACCTGTTCAGGGGGCAGATGGATGTTTAATGGGTTGGGAGACAGTTCATGGAGGTTTCAGTGCTTGGCAAAAACCAGTTTGTAAATGTTTTAATCCAGATTAAAATTAAGGTGGCAAATAGTTAAAGGAAAATTGCTGTGGGGTGGGGAGAGAGAAACAAACCCACCCACCGATGCGCAATGGGGCCTTCTGGTAGAAGGGCCCTCTCACTACAGATCAGAGGGAATGTTGAGATACGAGAATGTCTCCATCAGAGTATGTGGATTTCTCTAAGATTTTTTTGTTTCATTTGTTTTAAAGTTTTCATCTAGAAAATTTCTCCCTCAAGAGGAAAATAGCTGAGGAAGAAATAGAAAAACAAAGAGCCACATTTTCAAAGTGCAATGAAAAGATGGGCTGCTGGATCAGGGTGATGCAGGTTCCTGCCTGGGGCAGCCCTGCCCAGGGGGCCTGGGATCCTCAGCAGGAGTTCTCGCTACCCAGTCCTCAGTCCCTGCACAGAACTGCTGTGGGGGTGCAGAGTGAGCAGTGAGCACTGGGCAGGCTGTTGGGAGTCCCGACTGTGGGTCTCTACAGCTGGCCATGTGACCCAAATGACCCCTGACATCAAGCGCAGCCTCCCATACCCTCAATGAACATTCCAGCTCCAACAGGCTATGCCTTTGCTCCTCAGGTTCTTTCATGGGCAGCTCCACAAGACCTCACCTCTGTATTAGAACATCTTTTCACAGCAGGGTACAGGCCAAGCAGCCTTTTGTAAATGTTTGTAAATATTTGTAAATGTAGCATTGAGTTGCCCAACTGTGAAGACCGCTGCCTCAGGCTCCCGGAGATCAGCCTCGTCCTGCAGACCATCCCAGTCTCACTGGCCTCCAGCCCCTTCACAGCACGTTGTGTGGCCTTGACTCAAATGGGGGGAAGCCTGTGCAGAACCCCCAGCTGTGTTCAGTGTGCCCTCTGGTGCCCAACAGGTCTGATTGTTGCTTTTGCATTTTCATGGCTCTAAATGCATAGACCATCTTACAAAGCCAGGAAAGCCAGTGTGCTGGGGGCATACCTAAGGAGCAGGTGGCCTCTTCCTAAAGCACATCAGGTGGACTTGAGGAGAGAAAAAAATGCCTGAAACAAACTAATGCCAAGAAATTCCAATGACCAAATGACTACAGAAGAATAGATACCAAGGATGACTGTTCTGTGGTCAAGGATGTTAAACTACCAGATGAACTATTTAATAACCAGACAGAATAGTCAACAGTGTTTTATTCTTTATGGCTGAATAATATCCCATTATATGGATAGGCCACAGTTGATCCATTCATCAGTCAGTGGACATTTGAGTTTCTGCTTTTTGGCTGTTGTAGATAATGCTGCCCTGTGTTTGTGTACAGATTTTTGTATGTTTCAGCTTGGCCAGTTTGTTTTTAGTTCATCCTGGAGTGGTTCAGTAAGCCTTTCACTGGCCATGACCATCCTATGTGACAGCAAATTGCAATAGCATCAGACTTGTTTGAATTACACATCATGGTCACCTTTTTCTGGGTATGTTTCCATGGTCTGTGTTTTTCTCGTAGACCTGCCTTTCATGTGGAATCACGTTTGCTCCCAAATTTGAAGCTGGTGCAGAAGGAGAAGCCGTCCAAAATGGCTGTCAAGATGAGCATAAAAACAGCACCAAGGTAACAAGCTCATGGCTGTTGTTCCTGTCAGTTCCTCTCCTGGCGCATCCACCTAAGGTGACATTCCTGTCTTGTCAACTTCTTAGTTCTGGGAATAACTCCTCTTAGGTAATACCACTCCATGCCTTCTAGTCCTTTGGGTTTTGAGTAGACCAATAAAGAACAAGATGGAGAGTCAGGAGCTAGCCCACGTGAAATGGCACACTCACATGCTGAACTGGGTGGGACTCCTTTAGTGGACAATAAGAGTTTTAGAATATGTGTATTAGAGTGTTTTGGAAAGGATTTATGGGGCTGGGAGATGGACTCAACATACGGTAGAATATAGATGTGCAAAGAGGAGAGGGGATTCTTCAAGATGAGAAATGCACCATAAAGAGAGGGTCAGAGTTAGGGCAAGCAGCAAGGAGGCTACCAGAAAAATCGGACTTTGAGAAGAAGGTCAGGACTGGAGTGGAAGGCAGATAAAGCCTAAACCTGAAAGCACATCTAGAAGGCTTGTGCAGTGGCTCACACATGTAATCCTAGCACTTTGGGAGGTTGAGGCTGGAGGATCGCTTGAGGCCAGGGGTGAGACTAACCTGAACAACATAGTGAGACCCCATGTCTACAAAAATTAGAAAAATTGGCCAGGTGTGGTGGTACACACCTGTAGTCCCAGGTAGATCACTTGTGCCCAGAAGTTTGAGGTTTCAGTGAGCCATGATTGTGCCACTGCACTCATGCCTGGGCAACAAAGCAAGTCACTATCTCAAAAAAAAAGGAGGCTTGTGCAGACTGACTCCCCAGGGGCCCAGGCTCTGCCATCCTCCTTCCTCTCATCATCTGTCAAGCAACTGCATGCAGGTCAACCTTTGTCCCTCACAGCCATGATCAGCATCCACAGCACAGGCCCCTGTGTTCATACACGTCTCCCAAGCCACAGAACAGACAGCTCCGTGTTTCCTTTCCCTGGACCCATCCTCACACTTCCCTGAGCCCCCAAACCTTCCACACTGCCCCCTGAGCCCTAGCTCTAGTTTGTAGTAAGCAAACTCCTAGAACCCCAACTTTCCACTTTCCAGCTCCTTGCTGTCTCTTCCCAGGATATCACTTTCCTGGTGGCCTAAACACCCGGAGATGCCATTTGAGGAAATAGGGCAACAGGGAGAAGCAGATTGGCTGAGAGGCTGAGCGTTTGGTTAAGAGCAGATGTGCAGGTGCAGGCCCCTCGCTCGGACAGGTCACAACGTCTGGCACATAGTGCGGGGGGACCCTGGCATGGCAGAGAGCTCAGGGCTGGGGATAAGCGCGTGTTCCCTGCGCCACTTCACTTTCAATGTTTGCTCCTTCTTTGTCTTGAGGCAGGCTTCTGGAGGACCTAGTTCTAAAACTCAAAATGGACTTCTGAGCCCTCCCCAAGAGGAGAAGCTCACCAACAGTCAGACCTCTCTGTGTGAGATCTTACAGGAAAAGGGCAGGTGGGCAGGGGTGAGCTTGGACCAATCAGCTCTCCTTCCACTGAGATTCAAGAACATCCGGGAGAAAACTGATGCCCATTTTGTGGATGTCATCAAAGAAGACAGGTAAGATTGGAGCCATTGTGTCGAAAGCAGAGGTTGCAGGTAGAAATCTCCTCTTTTGTTGCTTTGCCTTACCCCCATGTGTTGGTCCTCCATGGTCAGTATATTACTTTCATTTTGAAACTTACAGAAAAGTTGCACAAATACATAAAATTCCCTTAATACCTTTTGCTGATTTACTAACTTTTAGCATTTTGTTATCGCTCTTCTCCTTCTTCTTTCCTCTTTCTCCCTCTATGAAATTTATTTTTTATTTTTCATGAACCATTTGACACTAAGTTAGACACATCCTGCTCTTTACTTCTTCCTGCCGTATTTCCTAAAAACAAGGATGTTGTTTGACATAATCTTATTAAATTCAGGAAGTTTAACACTGATGTGATATTTTTATCTAAAATACACTCCATATTCTGATTTTCTCACTGGGTTCAGCATGTCCTTGACAGCACTTTCCCCTAGTCGAGGATCCAGTCCAGTATCACAGCTTGCACGATGTAGTCGTCATACCTCTTTAGTCTTGTTAAATCTGGAACAGTTCCTCAGCGTGCTTTGTCTTTCATCATGTTGACATCTGTGAAGAACACAGGCCCAGGCCTTTTAGAAAATATTCCTGAAGTTGCATTCATGTAGTATTTCCTCATGATCAGAGTCAGGTTCTGCCTTTCTGGCCAGATGCTACAGAGGTGACGCTGTGTCCCTCTCAGGGCATTATTTATTTCCAGAGGTACACGATGCTTATTTGTTCCTCATTAGTGATATTCATTTTGATTAACCAGACAAGGTGTTGCCAGTTTCTCTGACCTAGAATTATTATTTTCTCCTTATGACTAATAAGGAATCTCTAGGAAGATACTTAAAATCTTGTAAATACTCCATTCCTCATCAGACTGAATTATTCCATTGACAATCCTTGCCTAAAACAGTCTTTACTATGATGCATCAAATGGTGATTTTCCAACCTTGCACATTTGTCATTTGGCTCCTGGCATTCCACTGTGAAGAAGAGTCCTCCCTCCCATTCATTGTCTTACCTGTCTGTCTATCTATCTGTTACCGTGAACTCATGCATTCCTGTTTTATTTAATGGGCTATAATCCATCACTGTCCAGATTATATTTGGATGCTCTGATTATCCCAAATCTGGCCAATGGGAGCCCCCTTTAGGCTGTGACATGGCCCCACCATTTGTTTTGAGCAATTTCTTACTTTCTAGCGAGATATGTTCCAGGCTCATTTTATATTTTCCTTTCTGTCCTAGCTGAGGAATCAGCTGTTTGTCCAAAGAGCCTTTGTAGTGAGGAATGATATTTAGATGTTAGCTGTTAATGTCTAATTTAATGTTGTCATAGTCTAAGAGCATATCTCTGTGATTTCAGTCCTTTTACATTAATTGAGACTTGTTTTGTGGGCTCACATGTCTGTTTTGGTGAACATATCGTACACACTTGAAAAGAATGTATGTTCTGCATTTACAGGATGTGCAATCCATAAACATTAATTAGGTCCAAGTGGTTGGTAAAATTGTTCAGATCCTCCATCTCTTTACTTAATTTTTTTAATCTATTCTATCAATTGTTGAGAGAGAAGGATGTTAAAGTCTCCAACTATAATTGTGTATGTTCCTCTTTAGTCTAGACAATTTTTCTTTCAAGTATTCTGAAGTTCTTTTTTAGGTGCATACACATTTATGAGTTATGTATTCCTGATGAATTGATCCTTGTTGTCATTTTGAAGTGTCCCTCTTTATCCCTGGTGATGCTCATTGTCTTGGAGACTGCTTTATCTGATATTAATATAGCCACTCTATCCTTCTTTTGTTTACTGTTTGCTTTTCTTTTTTTTTTTTTACTTTTGACATATCTGTGTCTTTATATTTGAAGTGCATCTTTCAGGGTCCTACTCTTTTATCCATTCTGACAATCTGCCTTTTAATTTCATATTAGTATGTTTATTGGCTTTTTACCCATGCCGCTTCGCATTATTTTTCTTTTAATAGCTGCTCTAGGAGTTACCTGCTTTGGTCACTTTCCAGTACCTTCCAGGAGTTGTTTTATATTTTGTCTAGAGCTTATAGTTTCTATCTGTGAGAGGATTAGTCCAAAAGGAGCTATCTTCCATTCCTAGAAGTGGAACCTCCCAATACTAATTTAAAAGGAACGGCACAGCTAATAGTGGTGTTGATTCTGCCACTCACCTGCTAATGTGGCCGTTGCATATTCTTCTTACGGCTGCTTTGTTGTTTTTTCCTTTGTTCGTACTTCTGAGTATAAGAGAGGGGAAGGGGTTAACATTAGGAGACAGAATTTTCTCTCTCCTGAATCTGAGAACATAGGAAGTTAGTGCACACTTGTCACAGAAAAGAGAGTCCACTATGCTACAAGGAAAGGAAGGAGTATACATATGGTAAGCCCTACTTTGTGTCGGGCGTGTGCTAGGCACTTTACATATTTTATCTGATTTAATTCTAATAGTTACTACATGAGGGAAAGTAACTATATTTTGTGGCTAAATTCACCTACAGAAATCATGTTAACGGTCCCCTAAATTTATCATAATTTTTCTGCAGTATAAAAAGGATATTACTATTTGCTGGCAATTCATAAAAGAATGAAAGAGTCATGTAAAGCAGGTTTGACTTCTCTGCTATTAACATCATTGAATGTTATCATTTTTCAGGTTTCACGCACAATCTGCATATGTGACAATAGCACCAAAATTACACTAACTATAAACACAATTTTGTGATAACAACCTGTTATTTTTTATGGTGGCAATTACTGTCAGTACTCTGAATGACAGGATAGCCGGCTCTGAATTGTGTTTTCATTTGAAGCCTCCAAATCAATACAAGTGCTCTCGGTACAAGGATCTGCTGGCTCTTCAGAAAAGATCATTCCACAAAACAAAAAACCTGCCTTCATCTTCTTCTAATCCTAGATATTAGGAATATGTTTTCAAAAGCAGGGCTCTAATAGTCATGGTGGATGGTCATTCTTTAATGAGATGAGACATAAAATGCAATTATGTTTAGGAACTCTTTCCAGAGATGTTTTAAAAGGGGCAGTGGAACGTCTGTTATATACTGACTCAGATGCAGCTGTTGTAATGTCCCTGATGAGTGGCATTTGGTAGTTAATCATGATCTGATAAAATAATTACAGTGATTGTGCTTAGATGTTGATCGATCGCATTTATTGTGTCTTCTAGCCTGATGAAAGATTATTTTTTTAAGCCGCCCATTAATCAGTTCAGCCTGAACTTCCTGGATCAGGAGCTGGAGCGATCCTACAGGACTAGCTATCAAGAGGAGGTGCGTTTTTTCCTTGTAATGTTACCAAAGAAATTAGTAGTTCTCACTAGGTGGTTTAGCAAGTGATGGGAAAATGAAAACTAATACTGATTTACACAATCTGCAAACACTAAATTGCAACTGTATGTGAATTTATCTTTTCAAGAAAGAAAAAAGCCTTTCTGTGTCCTTTGTCTTAAAGCCCAGCCTCATAATAACCAGACCCTTTGTGCTGCAGCTGCATCTCTTGGCTCCTGTGGCTGTCCCCAGCCCTGGAAGGCCCAGCTACCTGTCCCAGAAAGGACCCCCTGCCACACCTATCCTGGGTTCTTGAGTGAGACTTCTCCACCTGTTATCTGGTTTCTTTGCCCCCGAAATGGCCCAGTAACACAGGAGGCTTTTACCTCTCTCCGTAAGACTCTGGCTCCATGACCTTCTCCCACTGCATCACCTTAGCCTTTGTTGTCCTTGAACTCTCTGCCCAAACATCATATCTTCGAAGAAACTCTCCCTGACCCCAGACTGGATTTTACTTCCCCTGTACTTTCTCTTCTTTGTGCACCTCATTTTGGAATCTTTACTGGTGTGAGTTTTGAATCATATGCCTCTCTCCCTAGACTCTCACTCCATAGGGCAGGACTTCATCTTTTGTTCCCTCTACCCAGCATCTAGCATGGGCCTCACACCTATATGTGCTGAGTAGGGGTTTTTTAAAAGGAATAAATACAAGAACCTGGAGCCTGGTTTGAATTCTAAGCAGCCAGATTCCTGCCTTCTTTCCTCTGGGCCCAAACCTGACCTCTTTGCATGTTCCTATGTCAAAAATGCAGACCTTCCCAACCCTAGGACCAAAAGAATCTCTTCTTCAAATTCCATTTGTTCATTTGGCAGATCTTTATTAAATTTAACAGGCCTTTATTTAATAAATATCTGTTAGTATCCCAGACACAGCTCCTCCAGTGGACTTATGAATTGGTTGGTTGCTAGCCTGTACGGCAAAACGTTATCTCCCTTAATCCTCACAACAGCCCTTTATGGAAGCTTATGATTATCCCTATTTTACCAAAGAGAAAGCCAAGGCTAAGAAAGGCTGAGTAGGTGGCCCACAGTCCTCTGGTGCGGCTGGATACCAGGTGTCTGTCTTCCAAGCCAGGCATCCCGGCTGCTCCTGGCGCCATGCTACTGAGCCTCCCGAGCAGAAGGCACCTTTACCGTCTATTCTTCCAGGCCCCAAATGTTTAGCAGGTGCTGCTCCCGGTGCTGGGATGTAGAGATGAGAGACACAGCCTGATAGGGAGCAGTAAATGGACAGATTCGATAGTCCAGAGCCAGAGGTCTGGTAATGCCCTTCAAGCACACAGTGAGCCCCGACACGAGATTAAGGGCTCAGAAGGCGGTAACTCCTGAGCCTGCTTTAGTGGGAGGACTAGGAATTAACCAAATGTGGGAGGGAACATTCCAGAAAGAGGGTTCAGCGTCTACAAACTTTAGAGATAAAAAAGAGTCTGAGGCATCCAGGAAGTTGCAGGTGCTTCCTTGTGCAGGGTAGGGTGGGAGAGGCAAGAGGTGGGCAGGACCGGATTGTGGCTGCCATGCTGTGGACATTATGGTGAAGGCCAGCGGGAGTTGTTGAAGGGTCCAGAACAGGGGTGGCATCATCATACTGTGAGATCTCAAGGCTGAGTTGGGGAAGGTGGTGGAGAGAGGGCAAGACAGGAGGCCATACAACAGGTGGGACACTGTTACCAAAAGCCAGGACAAGTCCAAGGCCGTCCAACGCAGGGTCAGGGTGGAGAGGAAAGGAGATACTTGGGATCATGGGGCACTTCTCAGCTGGCCCCCATGTTTGGGCTCTTGCTGTGTTGAACACTCCCCACGGGTGTTTCTTAGGTGAGCATCACCACCTCCCACCAGATGCAGGTGCCAATTTTATCCCTGGTTTCAGATAAGGAGACTGAGGCACAGGTAGGTTAGGTGACATGCACAGATGTCACAGCCAGTCGTGGTGGAGCTTTTAGCCCAGACAGCTCCAATGCAAAGCCTGTGCCCAAGGACGGGATAAGACCCGTGCCCAGAGCTGACTGGATGCAGGCGGTAAGGGGAGTGGAGTGGATGAAGCCCCAGGAGGAGAGGGTTGCTGAGGGAACACAGTTCCCTGAGGTGGCCCAAGGTAGAACGCGCAGAGAGGAGAGAAGGGGGCCAAGGCAGTTGTCTCTGGGAGGCACCAACCCAGGGCTGCGGGGCAAGCAGGAGAGACAGCAGAGGAGGAGGAAGGAGGTGCAGGAGGGGCCTTGGCCAGAGTCTAGGGAGGGGGCTGTTCTGCAGAGGGAGGTAGTAGCTCTCCAAACAGGATGGGAACTGGACTGAGCCTATTGGACCTGGAAGGCAGGAGATGTGGGCTCCTGGAAAGGGCAGTGGCCCAGGTGGAAACCGTGTCCAAGGGCACCTCCCCACCCTGCCCTGGCTCCAACACTCAGTGATCCGCAGTGGTGTATGTGTCTTGGTCCATGGATGCTAAATGAGCCTGCCACTTGGGATCCCAGCGGTGTCGGGGGTCCTCTTCGGTCATATGTATCAAACCCTATGACATCAGCTATTGCAACGGAAGTCTCTGTGCAGTAGTTTTCAGAATACCTGAAGTGTGAGCTTTAGCCAACCCATGTCAAAAACTGAGGAAGTCGGGAAACCTCAGGGTTCAGGTAGAAGCAAAGCTTCCCCTACGCTCTTCAGCTGCTGGAGCAGTGCCACGGACTATGGGCTCCCCCTGTCTGATGCCAATGCCAGCAAGCTGCAGTGAGCCCTGCTATTCCCTGGGGCGCTAGATGGAGCCCCAGAGAGAGAGGGGACGTGCATGTGCCTCAGCTGAGATGGGTCACTGTGGGCAGCATCACCTCCAAAATTCTCAGCTCTTCTGAGGGCATTCCAGAGGTTAGGGCCAGACTGACCCTCTGGGACACAGGGACACCTCCAGAGCTTCCAGGTTTCTTGGAGGGAATCTGAAACCAAACACTGTCCCCAGGTTGCCCTGGCAGGGTCCACGCCTGACGTGGGGCTGACTGGTGGCCTTTGCCCCACAGCCCAGGTTCACCCTTCTCCCCTCCCACCCAGTTCCTGGGACCCGGGGTGCAGCCGAGGCTCCGAGAGCCACTTTGTCCTGAAAGGAACATGCACCAGACCAAAGATGCGTTAAGGGCCTTTCTGTACCTTGCATCCAGCCTGAGCCCAGCTGGGAGGCCAAGCTGACATCCGTTGTCTCTTGTGGGTTGCCAGATGGAAAGCAACTTAAATAGTTTGCATCTCTTTCTCCCAACTGTAGCCCCTGCCTTTGGGTCCACGCCTTCACCTTGAGAGGCTCCCGGACAAAGGTTAGGGGAGCACCTGGGCGTCAGCTTGTCAGGGCTGAGTCCTGGCCTGGCTCCTTGTATGACCTTGGAGCGGCCACCTCGCCTTGGCCTCCCCATCTCTATGCCAAGATCATAGTGTTTCCTTCCCTGTGGGCTGTTGTAAGCATTGATGGAGATTGTGCCCTACAGAACCCACACGGGGCCTGGACCTAGTCTTCTCTTGGACAAGTTAGCATCATTGCCTCCCTCTTTCATTCCCTAACAGCATATGCACGCCTCTGTATCGTACTTGACACACCGCTCTGAACCTGGGACCCAGCCATTTGGTGGAAGCTTCCAGCACTTTGTATCCATGCAATACCTTTACAGATGCAGAGTCATTAACATTGCCAGTCAGTCTCTTATCTTTCAGGCTAAATATACAGTGTATCTGTGAGAACTGCTGATTTGTAATCAGTTGCTGTGTGACCCTGGGCAAGTTTCTTAACTTCTCTGTGCCTGTTTCTTCATTATCAAGTGGGGTTATAGCAAGGAGTGGCCCACCTAAAACCCTGTCACCCAGGAGGTCCGGAGTAGGCAAGCACTCAGAAGATGTTGGCGTTTTTCTGTCTGAATTATGCTCCGTGGCCACCTGAGGCTGCTTCCAGTCATTCGGTTCCCCTCTTGCCCCACACAGGTTATAAAGAATTCCCCTGTGAAGACGTTTGCCAGTGCCACCTTCAGCTCCCTTCTGGATGTGTTCTTGTCAACAACTGTGTTTCTCATTCTCTCCATCACCTGCTTCCTGAAGTACGGGGCCGCTACCACGCCTCCCCCACCTGCCGCCCTGGCGGTCTTCGGGGCAGCCCTGCTGCTGGAGGTGCTGTCCCTTGTGGTGTCCATCAGGTAAAGCGCCAGCGCAGGGTGCGGGGCGCTCTCTAGCTCTTAGCCTGTAGCTCCCTCTTCTGGCATGACAGATTATGGCCAAATAGTCCAACTGCAGCGCACACACTGGTCGGAAGACAGCTGTCCCTCCCAGCTTGTTTCTGGAGACAGGCCCTCATTTCCTCCCCACCCCAGCCCTGCATCACAGCGCCCTCCCTCCCAGACGCTGGTCCAGGCACAGGAGGGGACCTGTGGGGCCCCACAACCCCAACTGCTGCCGCTGGTCCCTGGATCTCCAGGGACTTAAAAGGAGAAAGTGGGGAGACAGGAAGTGGGAAAGGGAGGAAGGAGAGGACAAGAGGTGTGCAGGGTGCAAGTGACAGGCAGCCAGTGGGTCAGTGGACGCTGCTTCCACATGTGAGAGCCAAACCACAAACCTCAGAGGAAACCACAGGTGTGAATCTTCACGAGCTCAGATTGGGCGGTGGTCTCTTAGATACAACATGAAGAGCACAAGCAACAAAAGGAAAGATAGGTAAGTTTGACTTCATCAAAACCTAAAACTTTGTGCTGCAAAGAACACCACCAAGAAAGTCAAGAGAGGCCAGGCATGGTGGCTCACGCCTGTAATCCCAGCACTTTGGGAGGCCAGGAGTTTGAGGTTGCAGTTAGCTGTGATGATGCCTCTGCACTCCAGCCAGGGCAACGGAGTGAGACCTTTTCTCAAAAAAAAAAAAAAGGAAAAAGAAGAAGAAACCAAAGAGAACCCACAGAAGGGGAGGAAATATTTGCACGTCAGATCTGACAAGGATCTACTATCTAGAATATTATATGAAGAACCCATGCAGCCCAATAAGAAAAAAACAACCTGTTTTTAAAAAAAGGATCCGAGTAGACCTCGGGTGCTTCTTGGGAAAGCTGGGCCCGAGGGACCAGCCTGGAACCCTCACCCAGTGCAGGCAGACTGCCACCTGTTACCCACCTCCTGGGTGCCACGACCACCTTATCCAGCCCTGTCATTCTCAACAGGATGCCTGTCAGCCTAGCAGAGTCCCACTGGCATTGCCCCCAGGAGCTGGGGGTAAAATAGAAATGAGGGGACAGACCCTGACTTTGAGTTTCTACTACTCTTACTCAACATCCTGACACAAACAAAAATGGCTTTGGGTCTGGCCCTGAGGCTTCCAAACGCTAGTTTCTCCTCCTCTGGGCTGGAATACCCTCCCACACCTCCTGCCCAAGGGCCCCTGTGGCTCCCAAGACCCTTCTCCAGCTGCCACAACATCCTAAGGTATAATCTTCACTGTCTCCCCAAATTCCCCCCATGGTCACGCCCCACGCCCACAGCAGGTGACCCTCCCCCTCGAATAGCCCTGCCAGATTCCTCCCCACCCCATCCCCCACCAACTAGCTCCCAGGAGCCACTCCCCGAGGACTGCTCACAACGCAAGTCCTTCCCAGGGTCTACTCCCAGGGAACCCAAACCAAGACATCCTCAAGCCCCTGCCCCTGGTCTATTTGGATTTTTCCCTTTTCTTTTCTTTTTTTTAATTAGCTTTATTGTGATTTAATTTACATACAGTAAACTCATTCAAGTGTACAACTCCATGATTTTTAGTAACTTTACAGAGTTGTACAAACATCACCACAATATAATTTTAAGATATTTCTATCTCCCCAAAAGGAAACCCATCCCCATTTGCAGTCACTCCCTCCATATCCACCCTCCCTAGCCCACCCTCGGGTTCCCCTCCAATACAGGAGCCTGCAGCCTCTTGATGGCTCTGAGGCGAGCAGCATCTCCACACCCTTTTCTTCAACCACTATTCCCTGTTCTTGCAGACCCAGTTCTGAAGGATCGAGGCTAGCCCGGGTTGAGAGACCGTGAGGGCTGCGGGTGTGCTGTGCTGGGCCCAGTGGCACCAACTTGCTCTGCAGGCGTCCCATGAATGAGGGGGCCAGTGTGCTCCTGCGTGAGCATTTGGTGGGATTTAGTTCGGTTTACCAGGAATCAAGGCCTAGGAGAAGTCAGGACCCTGAAAGATTTTCTCTGGCCCCTCTGAGGACCATAATTGGGATCCTAGATCAATAAGAATCTGCACTGTGGAATACGTAGGATCCCCAGGGAAACCAGTTGTGCTGCGTTCTCAGCCTGGCCCAGGGTCTCACCTGCCTCGTCCAGAAAGCTTCCCGCACCTCAGCTCTGGGTTTCGTTCCTCCACGGCAGCCCCAACCAAGCATGAGGGCAGTTGGTGTCGTCCTCGGACCTCTGCAGGCTCAGGGACCATCGCGAAAGGCCCCCCAGTCTCCCCTGTTCCTGGCTGGGGACTCAGTTCCCTCTGTCCCTCCTCATAGGGCCTCTGTATTCTGCCTTTAAGCATATTTGTGGTTATTCTTGGAAATAGTCCAAGGCCTTCGTTATCCTTTAAATATCAAGAAGCCAGAGCTGCCCAGAATCCTAAAAGGGTCGGACTGTGCCTGCACCAGTGTGGGAAATGGCCAGAGAATCGGTATTTCTTTACCGTGGCCACACGCAACCAAAGCTGTCAATGCACTGCAGCTGAGTGAGCCCAGTTTCCTCGTCTCCTACCAAAAGTGAGGGAAGCGGGGGCTCTGCCTGCTCCCATGCCCGCCGCAGGGCAGCGACAGCAGCATGGGGGAAAGTTGGGAGGGACCTGTCCCCACGTTCCCTGGCAGAGACCCACCCCAGACCTTCCCTGACAGGATGGTGTTTTTCCTGGAGGACGTCATGGCTTGCACAAAGCGCCTGCTGGAGTGGATTGCTGGCTGGCTTCCACGCCACTGCATTGGGGCCATCCTGGTTTCGCTGCCAGCACTCGCCGTCTACTCGCATGTCACCTCTGAGTTCGAAACAAACATACACGTAAGTAAAGACATGGCAATTTTATTTCCACATTC
Source organism: Avahi laniger (assembly GCA_963575035.1). NCBI lineage: Eukaryota > Metazoa > Chordata > Mammalia > Primates > Indriidae > Avahi > Avahi laniger. Next base: position 38,508 of record CAUYSK010112031.1, read on the forward strand.
TTCTGGATTTTCAGATCTCTCTCTCTCTTAAAATAAGCTGTTACTTGAGACAGCAATTTAAAAACAGGCCCTTAAAGACGTACAAACTCTGATAGTAGCTTGAGCTTGCCTTTTTAGAAGATGATTTGGCACAGGCCTGCCCAGGTGCTCATGCCCTGTTGTTGGCCAGGCTGCAAAGACTCCCCAGTGGGCACAAGTCCTCTTCAGTGTCACTGGTCCTCACCAAGTTTCAAATCAGTTCTTTTCCTTCGTGCTTTACAAACAAGCATCTGTTCCACATTTTTAGACAATAAATGATAATGTGCCAGTCTGCAGAATTGGCAGAAATCCTAGCATTCTGGGAGGCTGAGGCGGAAGGATCGTTTGAGATTAGGAGTTTGAGACTAGCCTGAGCAAGAGTGAGACCCTCTGTCTACTAAAAATAGAAAAAACAAAAATCAGCCAGGTATGGTGGCATGTGCTTGTAGTCCCATCTACTTAGGAGGCTGAAGCAGGAGGATCACTTGAGCCTAGGAGTTTGAGGTTGCAGGGAGCTATGATGATGCCACTGCACTTTACCTGGGGTGACAAAACAAGACTTTCAAAACAAAAAAAAAAGGGAGAAGAATTGGCAGAAATAATCAACTTGTTTCTGGATCAGCTGCTGTTGATCAGGAAAAGACCTTTTGAGGTAAGCTCAAGAGTGAACCAATGCTGTTGTGGAAGCTTGTATTTTTGGTGCAAGTGAGTGTAACATCAGCTACCAGGGCAGGTGGACTGCACTCGGTACTGTAGCACCAAACTATATTTCAGTGGGTAGTGGGTAGGTGCTCAAAGGAAAAGCGTTTTGAAGGTGGTAGTTCTCAAATGGGGCAGGCTTCCTTCCCACCAGAACAAAAGTTCCATTTTCACACACCTGGAGAAGAGTGTTAGTACCAGCATGCATTTGTAACCTAACGCTCTGGATAATGAACCTAAAGGGGTTTGATCTGTCCTTGAGACTGCTGGCTAGCCAAAGGAAAGAATTATTGCAGGTAGATAAGCCATTTTGTTGTATTAGTGGTATTTTTATATTAAGCAGAAATACAGGTGAGTGGCAAATGCTTCTGAAGTCTCAGGTAGAGCCCAGGTGGAGTGCAGTGGGAAGCGGGGTGGCCATCACTAACTCTGTACCTCTTACAGTTCCCCGTGTTCACTGGCTCGGCCACGCTGATCGCCGTGGTGCACTACTGTAACTTCTGCCAGCTCAGCTCCTGGATGAGGTCCTCCCTTGCCACTGTCGTTGGGGCTGGACCGCTGCTTCTGCTCTACGTCTCCCTGTGCCCAGACAGGTACGCAACCCGCGCTGCATGCCAGACACCCTGGACGCCCGGACACGTTGCCAGGCCCAGGCCTGGCTGAGTTTGCACATTGGCACTGACACCACCCTCCCCAACAGTAGTTGTTTACCATCATGGCCCAAAATAGCTTTCAACACACATCATGTCAAAAAGTTAATAAGATGCCCTAAGAGTAATATGCAAAAGAAAGAAAAAGAAAATCATTTATAACAACATACTGCATATTTGAATATAGACACCTTTGGAAGATGTAATGCAGTAGTCACATAAGTTGGAATCTAAGAAAGTAAGACCTGAAGCGTTTCATGGAAGACAGTCAAGAGGATGAAAGAGTAGAGGTGAAAATGAGAAAGCTGCTGGTTCTGACCTATTGAAGTAGGGCTCAGGTACCAAGACAGGCTCCAGATTGTGGAAGGAAAGGAAGTGAGGACATGGGATGATCTTGCAAGTGACCTGGGCCTTATTTACAAGTCTGTGTCAAAACAATTCCCCATATTCTGACTTGAGTCATAGGAATAATGACCATTCACTGCACATATATCACTTATCTCGAAATCCCTCCACATACTGAGGAATAGCTCAGTTGCTGGAACTCAGAATGGCCTCGAAACCATAGCACTGATGGGTGCCGAGGAATAGAGAGGATGGTGTGTGGTCAAAGAACCAGGAGTTGGGGTGGTAGACCTCCTGACAGGGGACAGGAGCAGTTCCCATCGTTGTGCTATAAATACTAAAAATATATAGGATAGCAGCAATAGGTGCTGTATTTGAAATAGCCTCTGTTAGCGAGATCCAGTGAGATCCCTATCTTTCACATGTTCTAGTAATACTAATTGAATAATGTTTGTTTGGTTCCTAGTTTGTTAAATGAGTGTTAAATTGTTGTTCATTTTCAACTGGTTTTGGGGCTTTTAAGCTTTTTCAACTAAATATGTAGTTGGAAATACAATAATACCTTGGATAGCAGGATGCCTACAGTGAACAATTTATTCAAATATTTCATGATATCTTAAATCCATTAAGCTTCCATTTGTATAACAAATTTCTCCTAAATATTGGGCTTTTTCTGGAACTGCTTATAAATGTTTCACTGTTAACATGTATTGAGGATCCACCTATTTACAATTACAGAGGGTTTAGGCAAGCAGGATATTTTGAAGTTCCATGGGACACTTTTTTTATTGTGCTCTGCAGGACAGCTAACATTCCAGCTCCCTAAATTATTATGACAATCAGAGGGACCCTTAAAATTTCCAAGATGCCCCCTAGGAGTAGCATTACTGTTACTTTAGTGAATTCAGAAGCACAAAGTGATCCAACTTGTCGTCCTCTCAGCAATATGGAATGTAATAGTCATAGGTATCCTTGAATATTAAAACAGTGGTCAGTAACGGACAGACTAAGTCTCCTTCCTCAATTTACTTAATAAGATAATAACGATATGAAAGATATTCAAATTCCCTGCACATTAAGATCAAAAAGGGAATTTAAAGTAGAACCATCGTTCAGTATTTGAAAGGAAACTGTAAAGAATAATTAAATTACTTTAAGCAAAATAAAGCATACTTTCATCGTTGTGAAGGCGCGGCCATCTGGAATCACGGTCATTATGAAGCTCTTTACCGAGAGGATGAAATGCAACAGTCTGCTTTTAACCTTTTAGCTCCATCACAAATATGTCATTGGCCGTTCAGAGTGTCATTTGGTCACAGCCATGGGGACTTTCCACCCAGATCTAGAGAGCCAGAGGGGTGAGGGATCCTTTGTTGCCCTTTCACCGAGAGTTCAGGTAGCAGCTCTCAGGGCAGGGCTGGTGGTGGGAGCTCCCCTTGCCCAGGAGTCCTTCACCCGTACAGGGTCCTCTTACCTACATGGAGCCCCCACCCCCTCAGCGTAGCTGCGCCCAGCCAGGCAAGGAGTGTGTGGGTGGTAAACAGAGGTACAACCTCAGCTTCTGCAAAGGGGCAGGGGGCTCTTCTAAGGACTGTCTCCAGCATCAAGGAACAAAGACATGGAAGGAGAGGTGAGCGTGCATGCATGATGACAACAGTGCCATCATGTCTAAAAAAGGAAAGTTGTTTGTTTAAGTTCTTCTCAGGTTGCTTTCTAGAATTCTGTCTTTGCTTTTTATAATGATGTTTTTCTATGTTTTAATTTCAGTTCCATAGTAACATCACCCCTTGATGCAGTACAGAATTTCAGGTAAACTCCTAATGTACCTATATCTAAATACGTGAGTGACTGTGCTACTCCTGCTTATTTCTAAGCTTCCTGAAAACAGTCGTATCTTAAATAAAATGAACAAAATACATACATTCTTTAAAGAGGAAGTGGAAAATATCTCCTTGTTGAAATATCAGATCATAGTTATAATATCTAATTGGGAAAATAAGATGATTATTTAGACATATATTAGAGTTGGTGTAATTTCATGTAATACTTTGGGATGTTACAAGAGACATCTCACAAATCAAAGAAAAATAGTTATTTCCTGAAATATTTTTAAATAACTGACTATAACTTTGAAATAATAAATGTTAGGACCTTGCTTTACTGTAAACATCAACATAAATTCTAAAAATCTTAAAAGAGTCAAAAATAAAAATTAAAATGTATAAAATCTAGAAAAAATTAAAATGAGATAGTTTTCAAGCTTCTAAGACAGAACTTTCCAGTTTTACAAATAAAAAATAGAACCACAAAGAAAAGACTGACTAATAAATTAAAAAGGGAGAGGAAATCAAGGCAAACAGAAAAATATTTGTGGGACTGTTATTTAAAAGAGCAAATTAAGACCTTCATAAAGGACAAAAACCAAAAAATTCACAAAAGAGGAAATGTGGGTAGAAGACAAGTGTGGATGTGTGCACAGTGTCGCTGCACATTCACATAACCGCACTGTTCCTTTGTTCTTTTGTTCTCTGACTAGTCTCTAATTGGGATGGTATTTTTTTAATTGACAAATAATCATTCATTTTGGGCTTTTAAATTGGAGTTTCAAAAAGTTATAACATGAATGCCCAGTGCAGGCAAGGGTGTAGTACATTCATAAATTGTGATTAATTTTTTGTTAGCTACCAGGCATTTAAAATATAAGCTTATTTAATCCTCACAATAACCTGGCTTATTAGGTGACTTTTTCCCTATTTTCCAGATGATAAAGCCAAGGCTTAGAGAAGTTAAGGAACCTGCTTGTGGTCACACAGCTAGTCCTTGGCAGAGTTTAGACCCTGGCCTCCCTCACTCCCAGGCCATGTTCTTCCTACCATGCCTCATTACTTCTCAGAACATTGCAATAGTTTTGAAAAGTAACGTGGTGATCTGTAAAAAACAGTTATAAAAATGTTCATAGCCTTCAACCTAATAATTCCATTTTTTGCTTATTTGCTAAGGAAATAATTCAGTATATGACAAAGGCTATGTGCCAAAAAATATCAATCACAATGATTGATAATATTGAAAATCCATTGCAACTTCAGTTGTCAATAATAAAGAAATTGTTATGATAAATGTACTCAAATACTACAACTATTAAAATATAACAAATAATGGAAAACACTTTCATTTTTCATTATGGGAAATTGTATATTAAAATAACTACAACTAAGTAATTACATATATAAAAATTACAAGATATATTTATGTTATAATAATGAGTGATGATTGCAACTATAGTATTTTAAAAGCAAAACACCTAGCATCTTTTTTAAAATTAACATTTTATTGCCATATAACATATGCACAGAAAAATACCTGGATCATAAGAGATTAGCTCACTGAATTTTCACTAGTGAACACACTCATTTAACTACCACCCAGACCAAGAAATAGAACATTACCAGCCCCCCAGAAGCCCCCTCAGACCCCTCCTGGTGACATCCTCTCCCTCACCACATCCCAGGTGTAGACTGTAAATGGCACTGAAATACACCAAAGTGTAAACAAATGCTGTGTTTAGCTGGTTAGGACTGAGGGTGATCTTTGTTTTCTCTATTCTTAAATCCCTCTTCTCCATGATAATCAATTATACTATATTTTACTCTAACTTCCACTTATGATTTAACGTCTAACTGTGTGTGGTCATAAATTGACTCTTGCATTTAGTCACATAAAATTTTTCTTTTTGAAACTGACTTTTGCTATTTAAACTTGAGAACAGGAGCATCACCTTTGTTCCTTCTGTATCAGAATAAGAAATACAGGCTGTGGGTTGGAAGTAATTCTCTCACCTGCTTGTTACAGACATCTCTGTTGCAAGGCAGCCCCTTTGGCTACTAACCATAAATACTATGTATTAGGACTTTTTCCACTTTAAACAAAGGTAAAAAGCCAACGCTGTAATCTGTTTCCCTTTCCTTCTCACACTAGCCCACATTTTGCTGTTCTCTCTGCCAGAGAGGACTGGCTTGTGCCCATCTCCAGAGTAGGGCTTACTGTTGGACCCGGCTACAACACAGCAGGAAAAGCTACAAGAGCAATAACCAACTGGGGAAATCCAGATACAGTCATCCAGTCCTACCACAGAGATTTAAAATACCTCATCGTACCACTGCGATGATGTTAAAGCTTGGTGACATCTACTTACACAGGGGGCTGTTCCTCTGTATCACCACTTTGAGAAACCACAAGCAACTCCTAACCCAATGAGATGTGCTCGCAAAAAGAGAAGTCTTCATCCTATTTTAGATTCTCTCCCTACTCTATGTAAAAGCCAACCAGAGGGCTTAAGGGGCTGGACATAAATGTGTTTGGGTCATCTAACATAAATAGTTATTTTGCTTAGTACTTGAGATTCATGGTATGTACTGTCATTTATTAGCAAAATAAGTAAGTGAAGCATGAGGTGCCTTACCCTAGAGGACTTTTGGTTCCTGGCTCATAAGCATTGAGTCGTGGAACCTATGTTGGGGTCCCCAAGACCACCCCCAGGTGGACTTAAAGGACTGAACACATTGTCATATTCATGGCTGTGATGTATTACAGCGAAAGGACAGAAAGTAAAATCAGCAAAGGGAAAAGGTACGTGAGATGAAGCTTGGACCAGTAGATGTGCTTAACAGGATGTGCTTAACTCTCACCAGCCGTGAGCTGAGACAGCGTATGTGGAGTGTTACCTACCAGGGAAGCTCATTAGAGACTCGGTGTCCAGGGTTTTATTAGGGGCTGGTCAGGCAGGCAGCCTCTGCCTAGCATGTGCCAAAATTCTAGACTTCCAGAAGAAAGGCATGTCTTCGGTATAAAACTCATTGTACAAACAGCGTAGGTGCCATGAGCCACCGTTATCAAGGAATGGTGGGAACCCTCCCCAAATCCAAGCTCCCTGCCCCCAGCCGAGGGCCACCCTTGCAGGCAGGTGTTTCTAAGGGTGGCAACCTCAGGTACTTCTTTTCTACACAGAATCTTAGCCAGAAGGAACGTAGCCATACTCTAGTCCATCTTCACAGTTCACGTGTGAGGAAGCTGAGGGCCAGCAGGATGGCATGGCTTGCCCTCAGTTCCAGGACTCTACCGTGGTCCAGCCAGATGAAGCCCAGGTGTTCTACTCCAAAGCCAGGGCATTTGTAACTGTGTTTCATGGAGGGCTGTGATGGCTACATTGTCAAATTCATTATTTTTTAATATCCTTAAGTCACGATTAAGAGTAAAATTTATTAAACACTTTAATTAAAGAATTGAGGCTGGGCATGGTGGTTCATGCCTGTAATCCCAGCACTTTGGGAGGCTGAAGCAGGAGAATCACTTGATGCCACGCATTCTAGACCAGCCTGGGTAACATAGCAAGACTCCATCTCTAAGAAATATTAGCCAGGCATGGTGGCACATGCCTGTAATCCCGCTATTTGGGAGGCTGAGATAGGAAGATTGCCTGAGCCCAGGAGTTTGAGGTTACAGTGAACTATGGTGATGCCACTACACTCCAGTCTGGGCAACAGAGCAAGACCTGTCTCAAAAAAAAAAAAAAATTAGCTTTCTCTGTCATGGAGCTATAGAAACTGAGGATCCATCAATTTTATATATAATTATATTTATGTAGTAACCAAGCCCATTGTTACATAAAATCTAGTAGCCTGCTCTGTGCACTTGAGAAATGCATCAGGGTGCAAAATTCATATGAACAGAACAATTACAGTGTTGTAAAAAAAAAAAAAAGACTAGAAGGAAATTCAACAAATGTTAATAGTTGATTGCCTCTGGATGGTGGGATGGTGGATGAATTATTTTTTTTGTTTCTACTTTTCCTCCAAATTTTCTATGATGAGTCTGTAGTATTTTTAAATGGAAAAAAATTATATTTAAGAAACAAACTTTAAAAGAGTTCGTGTTGCTCGCCAGTCATCCGCAGTCTCTGACCATAGCTGTCTCCCATCAGTACCATCAAGCTAGAGAACAGCCCACCTGAAAGCTGGTTCAGTTATCAGAGGGAATAAAAACTTGTTCAGCCTCTTAGAAGGGCAATTTGGAAATTTCTAATGAAATTCTAAATGTGCAATATTTCAAATGACTCAGCAATTCCATATTCACAAAGATGGGGTAGAGGAATATTCATTGCAGCATGGTTTGTGGTAGGAAAAATTGGACACAGCCTCCCGGTCCACTGAGAGTAATCTGGTTAAATTACAGGACATCCCTGTACAGGAACACTCTGCAACCACAGAGAATTACAACAGCGGGTACCTCAGAGGAAAGACACTTGTTTTCTGTTGTTTATACCGTTTGAGTTTCTTACAGTGTGTGTCTATTACTCTTAAAAGTATACACTTACATTTTTTTTTTAAATGTTAAAGTTGTCTCCTATGACACAGGCAAAACAGAACTAACGCAGAGTAGGGGGAGATGGCATTTTGTCAAACTTTTATATAGGTAGAGAGTAGAGCACTTATAAAAGTTCTTTGTAAAGTGACAAGTCTGTTGGATTAGAAATCTAAGAAGCAAATATATCAGAGAATGTTCAGTTTTTCAGGTATAATACTGATATTGTCGTTATATAGAGAAATGTCCTTATTCTTAGGACATATGTACTAAAATATTTAGAACTGAAATGTCATGTCAGCAACTTTCAAAATATTCAGCAAAACTTGTGTGTATGTGAGAGAGAGAGAAAGCAAAGTGGCAAAATATTAACAGTTGTTGAGTGCAGGGTAAGGGTGTATGAGTGTTTGTTTTACTCGTCTTGTAACTTTCCTATAATGTTGAGATTTCTTAAAGTGAAAAAACAGGAAAAAAGCTTAAAAAGAAGCTAAAGACTTCTGGGGGAAAAAAGAAAAGCAATTACAAAGCACTCATTAAAGAAATCAGTTACGAAAGTCAATCATTATCTCTCCGTGTCTTCAGCCAGCCAAAACCAGAGGCGGGCTGCTTTATGGCTTCAGGTTGCGGAAGGTTTGAACTCAGTGAAACTTTGCATGCTGGTTAGCTGGGCTGTTTCAGAGCTTGCAAGTACTGAGTCGTAACCTTTCCCTTCAAAGATACACTCAGAAGGTATGTCCTTTCTCATGTCTTTGCTCTCCAGCTCCGAGAGGAATCCGTGCAATAGCTCGTTGCCAGGAGACCTCAGGAGGGCAGCCAGCCTGATCAGCCAGGAGGTGATTCTTGTCTTCTTCCTCCTGCTCTTGTTGGTCTGGTTTCTGAACCGAGAATTCGAAGTCAGCTACCGCCTCCACTACCACGGGGATGTGGAAGCGGATCTTCACCGCACCAAGATCCAGAGCATGAGGGACCAGGCCGACTGGCTGCTGCGGAACATAATCCCCTACCATGTGGCCGAGCAGCTGAAGGTGTCCCAGACCTATTCCAAGAACCACGACAGCGGAGGCGTGATCTTCGCCAGCATTGTCAACTTTGGCGAGTTCTACGAGGAAAACTACGAAGGAGGCAAAGAGTGCTACCGGGTGCTCAATGAGCTCATTGGGGACTTTGACGAGCTCCTGAGCAAGCCAGACTACAGCAGCGTCGAGAAGATCAAGACCATCGGGGCCACATACATGGCAGCATCAGGACTGAACACCGCCCAGGCCCAGGATGGCAGCCACCCACAGGAGCACCTGCAGATCCTGTTTGAGTTCGCCAAGGAGATGATGCGCGTGGTGGACGACTTCAACAACAACATGCTGTGGTTCAACTTTAAGCTCAGAGTCGGCTTTAACCATGGGCCCCTCACAGCTGGGGTCATTGGCACCACCAAGCTGCTGTACGACATCTGGGGGGACACTGTCAACATCGCCAGCAGGATGGACACCACTGGCGTCGAGTGCCGCATCCAGGTGAGTGAGGAGAGTTACCGCGTCTTGAGCAAGATGGGCTACGATTTTGACTACAGGGGAACGGTCAATGTCAAGGGGAAGGGCCAGATGAAGACCTATCTTTACCCAAAGTGCATGGACAACGGGATCGTGCCGCAGCACCAGCTGTCCATCTCCCCGGACATCCGTGTCCAGGTGGACGGCAGCATTGGACGGTCTCCCACGGACGAGATTGCCAACCTGGTGCCTTCTGTCCAGTATCCGGACAAGATGTCTCTGGGCTCTGATAATAGCATGCAGGCCAAGGACACTCACCTGTCCTCCAAGAGACCCTGGAAGGAGCCCATCAAAGCCGAAGAAAAGTTTCGGTTTGGCCAAGCCATAGAGAAAAACGACTGTGAAGAAATGGGAATGGAAGAAGCCAATGAACTCACCAAGCTCAATGTTTCAAAGAGTGTGTGAGGCAACACCTGCAAGCTGCCCGAGGTGCTCTGTTCGTGGAAACACAATATTTGTATTTGCCTGTTGTGCTTTCTAAGCACCACAGTTTCCATCCCTGGACGTGGTGTTATGTGGTCATTTCAGCCCTAACTTCTGTGTGGATCACAGTTATTCAGGGTTCATTTTCATCCATTTCCTTCCCTTTGCTCCCTTTCCTGCACTCTCCCCCTTGGGGTATCCGTTCAGCACGTGGAGGAGAACAAGTGCCTTCAGGGCTTGGCCTTGGCCTGGAGTCTAGGGACAGAGGCCACAGTGGAAATCATTGCTTTGGGTATTATTTGACATTTAAAACAAAAGCTGTGGTTAAGATATCATTTTCATTGCTTTTTCTCACGAGACACTTTTTTGGGGGGAGGGGAGTGGCTAATGCAATGTTTTTATTTTTTTCTGTATCCATAATAGTGTTTCCCAGTTACCTGACCTTTCTACGTAAGCACATATACGCACATACTTGCATTTCTGAATCTGATATAAAGTGCCAGTAATTCACGGAGAGGGGATGCGAGAGGGGGGCGTGGGCACCCATGCCTTCCCGGACACCTGGGCTTTCATAGGCTGGGGGTGCACTGAGCTCCCTGTGCCGAAGAGCTTCAGGGGTTCCACCACACGCAGGCCAAGATTACACATGCTCGCCAGGCACAAAGCCTGTGCACCCAGGCCTCAGATATCTCAAAGCCGTTCATCCTGACCCTCCGCCGAGGGCTCTGCCAGTCGAGGGTGAGGGTGTTTGTCTTGGAAGCTGACACGTCTGAGGAGGAAACTCCAAATAAACGTCAGAGGGTCGCCTTTATTTATTTATTTATTTATCAGGCAGTGTGTGTGTGGGAAGGGGGTGCTGGGTTTTTTGGGTGGAGGGAAATAGCCGGTGGGGCGGGGCAGTTCACAAGATGATGACAAGATGTCCCTTAGTGTTTCGGCCACCTGGGGCCACCTCCCCTTGAGAGGGGACAAGTGGGATCCGGAGCCACGTCCAGTGCAGTTCTAGGGCTGGGGGAAGCTCTCCAGCTGCCCCTCTCATCTCCAGGGCTGCTCCCTGTGGAGCTCCGGACGGAATCTTGATTGGGCGGGCGGCGCCACACTGTCCTGGCTTCCACAGATTCGGGAAGTTTCTCCCTTCTCTCCCACTCTCAGACTGCACAGGGCCTATTTGTGGCAGGATTTAATCTTGTGAGCTAATCCCAGCCTCTTGAGGTGGTGTCCTTACACTGTATTTACGGACAGAGTCATCTGTGTGCACATGAGGCATCCGGCCAGGAGGAGGTAGAGAAAACCTGAGAGGAAAATTGCTTCTAAGCTTTTGGTTTTTGATCCTGTTTGTAATTATGCTTTGCCATGTTGAGTCTGAAGTTTATGTCACAGTGAATTCAGGCCAGAGTTGCCCGGGTGCCGTCGTTGTCATTATTCTTCCAGGTGACACTGGCGTACAGCCAGACATTGGAGATGAGCTCCTGGTCTGTTGGTCTTTCCTGGCACGCCCTGTGTGTCTGCTTGTCACTGGTAAATCTCACTAATTCTCACATCTACATCAAGTCCTAGCATCGCTGCTCCCCCCTCAAAGACATACAGATCTGCCATTTCCCGCGCAATGAAATAGTGATTCTGATCCACCTCCCTCCAGGGGATGTGCCTGGGACAGCCGCCCCTCAGCGCAGCCGCAGCCAGGATCCGACGTCCGGGGATTGATAGCATTCTCAGTAACTTTTAGATTTTCCTCCAGGTTTTATGGTCAGTTTGTTGGTCTTCCAATACCGAAGAAAGGATGGCTGTGATAATACCTCTTGCTTCTAAAGAATGTATTCTTATAAAACACCGCAGATTTTTTTTTCATAAAAAAAAAAAAAACACTACCTGATGCTTTCCTTGTTTGTACGTAGGGATTGTGGGCACATTAGGATTTTTCTGCCATCAGTATTAAGGTGTGTATTTGAATGTCCTCTCCTTTGCCTCCCACCTCCAGGCTGCTTAGCTTTGAGGGGCTGGGTGATTGCTGATGTCTTTGCTGTCATGCTCAAAATGTGCTCTACAAAGTTCATCTCTGCACACGCTCTTCCCCATCAAACTCTTTTCCATCCCCTACCACAAAGGTGTCTGTGATTCCTCACCCTGGGAACCCATGGAGCTGCAAAACTGAAGTCTGGTTCAGCGTTGTGTGAGTAGGAGCCTCTGACAAAGGGCAGCTCACCCAGAGTTTAAATTTGTCTTCAAAAAACACCCTGAGCCTTCTTAAATAACAAGTACAGATGTTCTCTGGGCCATGAAGCCCCTCGGGTTCTTCCACTTCCCTGCTCTGAAGCGCATACCTCAGTGCAGAGCCACAGAATCTCTCCAGCAGAAAAGTCGTGTGTCTCAGTCTGTTGGCACTGAACAAATAGTTGCTAGAGACACACAGGTTCCTAAGCAGTGGGCTCAAGTGCCATCGACAGGATGGATAGTTCTTCAGGGTGGCAATACCTCTTAGGAACTTAGGGCAGGAAGCAATACTTCAGAATTGAATGTGTGTAAATAGTTGCTTCGAGTTGCAGTTGCTCTTTTCTTCTCAGCCCCAGCTCAGATTGAATGATACATACATATATACGATAAACAAGCACACATAATTTTATCCAATGCAAACAAATGTAGAGCATCAGTTATGGAGAAACCCTTAAATAGCTTGAGGGTCCCACAGATTGTGCCACACCTGCGCATGACTCCATCGACACTGACTTCACTCATGGGGACCACACCTGCACATTTGCACATGACACGGAGAGCCAAAGGGCCGCGTGCTTCTCGTTACTTGGGCTGTAATCATTTGTAGTTTCCAAAGATACATCTGCATTTGAATTTCTAGATTCTCGAGGTTAAGCGTTTTTTGATTGGTTGTTTCAAAAATCATACCATGCCTAGAATCTGAAATTAACCAACTGTTTGCATTTTCCATATTTCCTTTGATCTGCTCTTTTTAAATTGTTAATTCTAATAATTTCAAAATGCATTCACCGAAGAAATGGACATTAAAATATTCTAAAATCTAAATATTTGATGCCTGGTATTTCCTCATTGAAAAAATCAGCAGTGCTTCGGAGATGAGGGCAATCCTCCTTGGACTCTGTGTTTTCTGCAATTTGTGGCTGAAATTGGAAGGTTTGCTTTTCCTTCACACCATTATTTCAAACACAGGGCAACTAAAATACCCCGTTTGTATGTGGGGTTTTTCTTTTAATGCACATATTTGCTACAATTAACTTTGGTTGAGAAGTATTATTTTTACATGGAATTTTTTAAAATCAGGTTGCAGGACAAGTTTTGCTTGTGACAATTTCCTTATTAGGCTTTCTAAGTAGTTTTTTCTGCAACATCTTAAGGGAAGGAATTGACTGAGAAAACAAAGTAGGCTTTCTGAAAAGTAGTGTCTCCCTTACCGAGTGACTGCGGATACCTGTGTCATAGTGGTCCCTGATGTTTTGGGATGTCACAAAGCCACTCCAGAATCTGTTTAAAGTCACAGAGCCTCTTTCCAGAAAAACGCACATGCCATTTTGTACACATCTTAAGGGCTCACAACACCTCCAAATCTGAGGCGAAACAATGGATCTGCTAAGGGTTAGAGCCTCTTCCCCTGGTGAGTCAGGAATTCATGAGCAACTTCAGGGCACAAAGATTCTCTTGCAACTCTCAAAGGGAGATGCAGACACAGCTTCCAGTCATTGCTCATCTTCCAGGTGATTCTCTGGTGGACCCCAGTGCCCGAGAGGACCCTACTTGTTGACGAGGGCACACTTTCCTCCCTGAGACGGTGCTGCAGGTGTCCCTAGCAACCTTTCCAGGTTAGTGAATAATGGTCTTTGCTTCACTGAAGGTCTTGTAAGGATTTGGGTCTTTCTCCTAGAAGGGGCACCCAGGGACTTGGTGGATTTCTCAGTCAGGAAAGGCAGCCTGTACTTTTTGCAGTAAGCCCCAGAATTTACCATTTGTGATTTCTCTTTCGTCTGAAATCTTTCACGTGGTTGCTTTTCCCTGCTGTGAGAATCCATCGCTGTGGCCACCTGGAATAGATCCCAAGTATCGGGACAGTGAAGCTAACTAGAGAAGGAGTTATGTGAGAGGAAGCAACTAAGGAAAAGTACACACTTGCACACTAGATATGTGTACATTTCAGATCTCCCATGTCTATTTTTATACAGTTCCTTCATAAAAATTGTCTTTTTTAATAACATGACTCCAAAGAGTTATAACCGAGTATTAGAGTAATTTAAGCTTGGGAAATTCTTGTGTTCCTGCTGGGCCTGAGAGTCCTAGGGAGATGTGAATTAAGCAATCCAAGCGCCTGTTGGGATCTCATTCATCAACAGAGTGATTTTTACCCTTTTTTTTTTTAAGCTCACAAAGCCTTTGATAATTTGATGAAAGCTATGGCTCCTTTCTCTAGAAAAATGCACATAAAAACAACTCTCTTGATATTGCATATAATTCCAGGAGTCCATGAATCCAAATAAAGTATCCCTGATCTGCAATAACCAGAGGAATGACGACTTTTAGTTACGACTATCTGTAGATGAAGTTTCTAAGCATTTCTGAACTCTCCACTGGAAACTCAATTCAACATGTTAATGCTACCCATTTATATGTGCATTTTTTATCAAAATTATATTTTAGAATTTTATGTCTGAGCTATCTAAATATATTTGAAGAGCTACTTAAAGAACATTTCAATATATAAATACAAAGTTAACTGAATTGTTTCCGACAGTTAAGTAACATTCAGCCAGTGTTTATTGAGTGCCTACTGTGTGCCAAATAATGCCCCAAAACTCCCTTTATTTAGGTTGTTAAATTTGCTGGAATACTTGAGAAAAACTGCTTTTCTTTTATGGGGGTGCGGGTTTGTTTCCCATCCTTCTCCTGAGAAAATGCTTTTCATGATGGCTTTACCACTATGAATTCTACTAGCTGAAGAGACTTTCAAGACATCTGGAGTCACATGGTGACATTTTTAAGCAGAGTTCTTAGTGGAGATTATTTTATTGTCCATGATTTTATGGAGTAATCAATTTATGAAGAAAGAGCAACAGAGGGGAAGCATTCAGAGAAAACAGCTACACCAGTATTGTGTTGGTCCCTCAAGAAAGATGAGTCCATTCCACATGCTGCCCATGGGATCGTACATTTTATTTTTAAAACAGTCCTCTCCCAACAGTGACTGGAGTCCCAGCATGAGGGTGCCGCCCAGCAGAGACCCCTCTCCTGTCTGATGAAAGCTGTGGTTGGAGACCCAGACGTCTTGGCCAGTCCCCTCTTGGCCTGGGCACAGTTGGGAGCCCAGGGTAGCCCGGCCTTCCACAGTCTTCCGGAAAGTTGCCCTTTCTGGGTCTCCTTATGACCTTCTTTATCTCCTCTTTGAACAACATTCTTGCCCTCTCAGGAGGGAGGGAGATGAAGGGGATCAGAAACAAGGGATTGTTGGGTTTGTCCCTGTGATTTCATGAGGAAGCAAGCAGTATTGAAGACGTGGAGAGGGGCGTGAAATAGATTCCTACACTCTGCCTGGGAAGCCCTTGGGCATAGTTGTCCTGGTGCCCCAGACACACCTGAACAGCTCCTGCAGCTCTCCTTCTTGGAACCCCCATCTTGTATTCTTCATGGCTTTCCAGCCTGTTCTGTGCCCTCAGAACTGGTCTACGAGACTCTGCAGAACTTGGGCCAGCCCAGCTCCATCTCTGGTTCTCTGTATCTCCAAGACACATTGGCCTTCCATCAAGCCCCAGGGTGTATCCTATTCTCCCCTCTACTTGTGGCTCCCACCCCCATTCTGCCGTCATCCCAATGTCATCCTCACCCCCTAACTTTTGGAATATTGATAAACCTACTGGCCAGTTCTCACATATGCAAATATGCCTCTGCCCGCAAGGTCGTCCCCTGTCACGTGAACTTTTCTGCCTAGGAACTCAGACCACCTTGAGCTTCATCTGGCCTCAGGACACCAGTAGGTAGGCCTGGTGTTCCCTGTTTAACAGATTAGAAAGCCCAGGTTCAGGGCAGCTGAGTGGCTTTGCCCAATTTAGCCCGTTGCAGATACATTTAGAATGTTTATTTAACCCTGAAGAACACGGCTAAATACTGTCCTTGGACTCCTATTTTTATCATTAATTGCATGATGAATTATACTTTTTAAAAAGTTCAATCAAGGACTTAAATAGACTTCTAAAACTCCTGATCTATCATGGCACCTGAAAGTGTTGGGGTTTGTTTTATTTGTTTTGTTTTAATATTAAAGGATGTCATTTATGTGAACATTCAGGACACTAACTCAGTTAAGACCTAAGAAGAAAAGATGCAAATAATTTTTTTAAATGCAAGAGCTTTGAAGCAATTACCCAGATAATTTATAATAAAAACCATCCTTTTTCTTAAAATATTTCAAATGAGACAAAATGAATTTATTGTGTGAATCACATGGATAGTGACTCAAATTCTTCCCTTTTCTTAGCCAATACCAGGGGGGCCACTTTCTATCCTTTTCAGCTCCTCATTTGCAAATTCTGTCATCTCATTGAACTGTCCTTTGTTGGCGGAATTACAACAGGCTCAGACCCACGAGCTTTGAGAGGAAATCCAGTGCTTTCTAGTGAATTAGCCGTATGATGTGACAAGTACACGTGTCACATTTGGCCTCTACCTTGGGATCGTTACCAGAACTCCAGGAGAGTTGCCTGTGTTTCCAACCAGTGGCTACAGTGCTGTCACTGTAGCATACACGGAGCCTGCCCATCCGTGTCCATAGCAATAGTCTCTGCGGATGACTTCCAGCAAGAGAGCTCCCATCCCAGTGCTCAAGTCACATGTGCACGGAGACAGTCTCTTCCTTCCCTCAGTTCCTCTGAAGTGCAAGAAAGCAACCTCTCAACACCAGCACTCGGCGCCCATCCTCTGCCTGCCCTTTGGCTTCTTGGTGAACTGCACGTTCTGTTTGGAACACTTTTCCTGGTCTGGACCTCACGCCCTGGCCCAGCTGGAGACACTCCCAGCCCCTCCCCATAAGCTGCCACCAGGTCCTGGGCAAGCCCATGACACACACAGCCTTTCAGAAAATCGTCTGCAAGTCCCAGGAAGCAGCCCAAGCAGCAAGCTGGGATTTCTGGGCCTGATCCCAGCTCAGAAAGAGGGACGTCTTCCCTTCACCGCTCAGCCTGGCCCAGGCAGCAACAAGCCAGGCTCTCAGGCCAGCGTGGGGCCCACAAAGATCCTCACCCAACCCCACCAATGGTCCTCGGAATTGGGGGAGGGCAGGAACAGAGCAGAGGACTGGGGACGTGTGAGTGTGGATGAAGCGCCATTCACCAGCGTCCTGTGGCCCTGCCCAGGGAGCTCAGCCCCAACCTGCACTTCGCCCCCTCGGCCCCCAGTCGCATGTCAGAAGCCATCAGATGGGGCGTGCCCAGTGGGGCCTCTGGGTGCATCCTCTTCACACAGCAGCATTACACTGAAGCACTAATAACAGCATGTGGATGAGTACCGAGTGGGAAAACCAAAGCCTTAACATCCTCTTTGAACTCCTGTGTCAATTTCATCATATGTAATAAGCATTTTAGGGCTTAGTGTTCCTGAGATGATCCAGTTGTTAAAATCAAATTCCACTTTCTCCATCCACACAGCCATCTTCATACCAAAAACAATTCTGTGAGGCAGGTGGGTTGTGATGTCACGTGCAACGCAGCCACATGGGCTTACAGGGCTTTGTGCCAACAGGTGGCCATAGCGCGGCGTCTTCCTTGTTAGTAGTACTGTGTGGCTGGAAGGGGTGACCGTGGTCCAAGCTGCCCATCACTTGTGGGTGATTGTGTGTAATGCCCTAAAACTGGCACTCTTTCCACACACACTGACCGAGGCTTCCTACCTCTGGGCATTGCACTCTGCTTGTCATGAAATAAAGAAATCATAGAAGATTATAAATAATCTTTCTGTTCCAAAAATGTAGTTTTTTTTTTTTTAATCATCACATTTTCTAGAAATTGCTCATTTTTCTTTCTTTTCTCCCCTCCAAACTTCTTCACATCTACACGTTCCCATCTTCTCTTTTCCAGAAGACAAAAACACTGTTGAGAAGGGGAAACTCAGTTTCCTTTCAGTTCAAGGACAGAGTTGCTGTCAGGAGCCTAACTGTAAATTTAAAAAATAAGAAATTGCTTATGCTCTGTCGACAACCAAAATAATGAAGAACTGTATCTGTGAAATATTAAGCTATATCTGTATATAGGTAAAAGCACATTATCTTTAATTCATCACTACAGGCCTTGTAATCTACTGTATATTCAAATGTTTTACTGTATCAGAGAAAATTTCACACTATAGATCAAGAAAAGCTGGGAAAATAATTCAAAATACAGTATAATTAACTCAAATTTTATTGTTTGTTTATTCTGGGTTTGGCGCAACTTCAAGTAGGAAATATGTGTAATAGAAGTCATCCGCCAGAAAATTCGTTTGTCCACCAGACTCCAGAGCTTACCGTCCGTGGTGCTCCATGTATCTGGAAGGGGATGCAGACTGGTCATTGTGTTTTAACCTCCCAGCTAACCTGCAGGGCTCCAGGGGCCGCTGCTGCCAGGTGGTCCCGCCTTGGCCCTGACGCAGGCACTTCCAGGAAGAAAGTGCTGTAGCTTTCTGTCCAGCCCGCTGCGCCAGACCACACTCAGCGCCCCTTTGCTCAGACAGGATTGTCCAGAGCACTCAGTGTGGCTCTGAGTGGTCTTGGATGCCAATCAGGATTAGAGGTTCTTCGAGCAGGAGCCTGTGCAGAAAGGGACCAAAGATGCTCCTCTCCCTGGCAGTCTCTCCCCAGCGCCAAAAAGTAAGATAAAGCCTCTCTATGTTAAGAAACGTGTGTGAGGTGCACTCCTGAATATCTGGCTCTGACTGTCTCTAATTTTGCTGGAGTTTGTTCAACGCTGAGCTCACGGACAGGAGTGAACCAAACTTGTTTTCTTTGGACTGCTTTGAGCAAAAATAGAAGAAAGGGGCTCATTTTTTCCAGTGCTTTTTTATTTTTCATCAATAGTACAGATCCAAAGTAAGTATTTATTCACTGGCCCAGTTTCCCAATCTTTTGACTTAGAAATGTGACTGACAATTTCCTAGGTTTTAAGAATATGCCGAAAATGAGCCACCAGGCTTAGGCGCCCAGGAATCATAGAGAGAAAGTTCTTTCCACTTGTGGTTGGATCAGATTTCCAACACTGACTGTTCCATGTATACCTCTTAACTCCAAAAGAGTTTGACTTTTTTAGCTGTTGTTGGGTAAACAGGTGTGCAGAGCTGATTAGCAAACACGATACAAAGAGAAGTTGTGCTCTCCCTGGGAGGAGAATGGGCTTTTTTTTTGTTTGTTTGGGGTTGTTTTTGTTGTTGTCATTGTTTTAATTCAGCCCAACTCTTTAGAAAGAGAAAATTCTTGCTCTCTTCTCCACTTAGCATTGTTCAGGAAAGGTGGGAAGAACGATCTTCAGATGTGCATATTAACTGATGGCTACTTTTTTTTTTGTCCATTCAAGAAAAATTGTTTGCCTTTTCTTTTATCCAGTTATCAAGGTTGTGTGAAAATAAGAAAGTGTCTCCTTAAATAGAATCGTACCCTGGAAGGGATCACTTTTCAGCCAGGTGGCTCTTCTGAGATTAAAATAGTCATCCCAAACCAGGGGTGGTGGCATGAGCCTGTAGTCCCAGCTATTAGGGAGGCCAAGGTCAGAGGATCACTTGAGCTCAGGAGTTGGAGGCCAGCCTGGGCGACATAGTGAGACCCAACCTCATTAAAAAAAATCAAAATAAGTCACCCCAAGAACCCCCTCAGAACTTGCCTACGAGGTTGGAGACTCAGCAGCATTCTTTGTGTGCTGTCATCTGTAGGGACGTTTCAGTTGAGGCAGCCAACATACCAGTGCTATAACATTCTTTTGAAAAACAAGAAAGTACCTTATCTGACAAACTTTTAAAACCAAAGGGATCTGTGAGCAAACATGAAAACTCAGGGACATTATATTCAATTTTTTAAAAAGGGTATTAGTTTTGATTTACCAATTAATTTTTCTGGGAGGCTTTTTTTTTTTCAATTAAATGAGTCACTTTTGTATTGTTGTGAGGCACTCATTTTAATTTTATGGCTCGCAGAAGTTTACAGGAATATAAAAATTTGATGTCGATGAAATTCATTAGAGTTCACCATTATCTTCTGAATAAAGCACCTATCTGTCTTCAATATGTTTGCAATGGTGGCTCACAATGGTCCTCACCACGTAGTGGACAGATGCATACTTCATACTTACTATCACACATAGCAACACACGCCTTGAACCCCAAGATAGGTCGTAAAATAAGGCCATATCTGACATGGATTAAAGTCCCCATGAAGGAGAGCCTGGTGCCATCCCAGAAAGTGCACAGATATTCAGTGCTCTTGAGAACAGATTTAGAAAACAGTCCTTCCAGCTCAGCTAAGGCCATTTTGTTTCTGTCTCCTCACCACCCTTTCATTTCCAACAAACCTGACAGAAACTTCCAGAATGAAAATAAGAATGTTCATACTGGAAGGAAATGTTGGCAGAGAGCCACAGACTTACAGTATGCAAGCTAATTTTGCTCTTGTTTTTTTGCCAATAATTCCTTGGCCTCCACATGCTCTGCACAGTCAGGGCCTGAGGACAGTCCCAGGGGTGTCCGTTGCTCACAGACCCACTGAAAACCCTTGACGGAGGAGTGATGAATCATACTGAAATGAACTTCTTCTGCTTCTGCTCCCACTCTCAGCCTGGAGATAGGGCAACACCAACATCCCAGCCGGTAAGCTCGCCCAGCTTATTTGTCCCACGAGAATGCAGACCTTGCTCCTTACTCCAACCCAGTGACGTTCATTTAAATCTGGGCTACCTTCCTTCCTCCCCAGTTAGAGGTGGCCCTTCCCTTCATCTAGGAAGGGAGGGAGGCAGAGAGTAGGGGCAGGAGCGGGCGGGAGATGGAAGAAGTGAGAGGAAGAGAGAGAAAGAAGAAAAGAGGAAGGAGGCAAATGTCTTTACTGCTTTTAAAATGGATTTGAATTTTAAGATATATTTTCTAGATCACATTTTCAGAATACACCTCCTGCATTAAGGATCCTGCCCTCTGGCGATGTAGAAGAACTGAAGTCTTACACCTCGTGGCAAGGAGTAGGTAGGCTTCCCCATGGGGTTTTAAGCTAAACAATGATAAGTATTGGGGTTCGATGTGTTTCCCCACAGCTGAGAAGGTGGCCAGCCAGCCAGTCTAGAATAGTGTGCTGGCATCTGGGGAGTATACTGGTTTTCTGAGATGAGGCCAAATGGGCTTGGGAAGAGGTTCAAGGCTCTCGAAGGATGCTGCCTTTGGCCTCACCAGAAGCATGTGGAGGATGAGAGGGTGGGAGTATAGCCCCTTCCTAAGCCATCCTGCAGGGCTTGGCCTCAAAGTCAGGGACTCCCGCAGGGTGGGTAGGGCAGCACAGGGTGGGAGCCTGGCTCCGAGGGGCTGCGTCAGGCACCAGGGGAGCATTCTCCCCGTGGGCAAGAGCTGACTGGCTGCTTTAGCCAGAAGGTCCAGGAGACCCTAAAGAGGAGAGACTAGAACCACCATCGCGTTCCCAGCAAGGGCCTGGACCCTCCTCATGGACCTCACAGGGGGTGTCATTCCACCCAAGAGAAGGTAGGAAGGTGACAAGTGCCCAAGGGACCTGGGGCCTGCACTTAGAGCTGGTGAGAAAGTTCATCCCGCCTAGTCCAAAAGCCATGGCGAAAGGTGAGGTCACATCAGGAGAACCCTAAAGGTCAGCCCCAGGAATCAGCTCTGCAGGGGCAGGCCCTTCCCCACAGCAGTGGGTCCTGGAATGGTCCAGAAACATTTTTTAAAATTGTGTTCTAAGGTATTTGCCAATGACCTCAGCCTCTACCATCCGCACTCTCCTCCAAGAGGCTGGACACAGCCGGGAAGGAGGTGGGGAGAGAGGTCCCAGGAGCAGCCGAGGGTGGACGGAGGGGCTGAGGAACGAGGCTATAAATAACTAGGCAGCTGCTCGGCAGCTGGCGCAGGGAATGGGCTGGGCTGGGGAGGCACAGCCAGAGAGCCACGGTCGGAGCAAACAGGAGGAAGCAGGCCGAGGAGCACAGATGGCTCTGCTCCTTACCCCCTTGCAGGGGTGACTCTGCACCTTTGGGGCAGCTTTGAGCCAGAACCCACATCCCAGTCAAGACTGGGCAAAAGAGAGAGTCTGTCATCTCACCTTTTGTAGCTCAGAGTCTGCCCGCTGCGGTGCCATGTTGTTTGCACATCCTTGTTGGCGTTTCTTTTAACCTTTTTACTTTTTGTTGGGGTAGAGCTTACATCAGTGAAGTGCACGTAGCTCAGTGAGACTTACACATTGATACACCGACATAACTATCACTTCGAACACGATATAGGACACTTCTAGAAGCTCAGCAGACTCCCTCCACCATCCAAGGGTAACCTTTGTTGTGATCACTGTCACCACAGATTGCTTCCTTTTGGCTGCACAACTGATGCATATCACTGAAATCACATAGGAAGTGCTGTATCGTGTCTGCCTTGGTTCCCTCGTCAGTATGTCTGTGAGATTCTTCCGTGTCATGTGCAGTAGAACGTTGTTTCTTTTCATTGCAGTGTGGTATTCCGCTGTATGGTGAGACGGTGATTTATTTATCCACTCTGTGAGGCCCATGTGGGTCATTTCCAGTTTGGAGCCCTAATGAATAACGCTACAACGAGCATTCTTGTCAGCGTTGCTGTATGTCAAGGTAGGTTTGGAAATAAATTCTGATCAGAATCAAAACTGGCACAACCTCTGTGAAGGGCAACTTAGCAAGAGCTGTCAAAATTAGAAAAGCGCGTTCTCTTCTGGGAATCTCCTCTACAGATCTGCTCAAACATGCAAAAAGTCTTATGCACCAGATCCTTCATTACAGCATTTATTTGTAAAAGCTAATGTTTGGAGACAACCTAAATATCCATCAGTAAGTGTTTATCCATCCATAGGCTAGAATACCGTGCAGCCACAGGTGGGGATAAGAAAGGTTGGTACGTACACAGCAGGACCACCAAGTTGTGCTAAGTAAAAAAACAAGACGCTGAACAGTACATAAAATTTTCTAATATGCATATTAAAAAGGGGAGAATATATTTGTTTATATTTTCATAAAATATCTATAGGAGTAGAGTCAAGAAATAAATAATATTATTTATGGGGGACAGAGTGAGAGAAAGTTTTTTTTTAAGTATATATTCTTTTGTAATCATTGAATTTTAGGCCATATGCATGCATTACCTACTCAAAAGTTCAATTTATTGCGAATAGACTAAAAACCACTGAATTGTACACATTAAAAGGGTAAATTTTAGGCCAGGCGAGACAGCTCATGCCTGTAATCCTAGCACTTTGGGAGGCCAAGGCAGGAGGATCACTTGAGGCTAGGAGTTCAAGACCAGCCTGAGCAAGAGCAAGACCCCCATCTCAAAAAGACAAAAACAAAAAAACACTCACACACAGAAAAATTAGCCAGGCATGGGCACGTACCTGTAGTCCCGGTTACTTGGGAGGCTGAGGCAGGAGGATCCCTTGAGCCCAGGAGTTCGAGGTTGCAGTGAGCTGTGATGACACCACTGTACTCCAGCCCAGTCAATGGAGTGAGACCCTGTCTCAAAAAGAAAAAAAAAGAAAGAGAGAGAGAGAGAGAAAGAGAGAGAAAGGGCAAATGTTTTGGTATGTGAATTAGATCGCAAAAAAATAACTTGAATTTTAAAAAGCTTAGGCTAAGAGGGAAGGCAGAGCATGCTCAGGTACATTTGACCTTCTTGATGTCACATGGGCATGCCAGCCTTCAGGGAGGAAAAAGAATACATGTGTTCTCAAGAAGCCCCACCCAGACCAGCCTGTGGCCCTCCAGCAACTGTCTGCCATGGTCCTCATTTATTCACCCATTCACTCATTCATCAACTTGGTCTTCAAATAGCCACAGAGAACTTGCGATTGCCAGGCATTCTCCCACGTGAGCAGATCGTGGGATGTTAGGAAGATGATGGTCACAGTGATAGCTGGAAGCCCTGGCTTCCCCGTCTGCATTGCCTCCCCGGCTGGAAGGGGTGTCTCTCAAGGGCCCTGGCCATGCATTTCATATGGCAGCACCTCATCCTGGTGCCTCCTCCATCCAGAGCCACAGATGGCCCCCACAACTCTGGTATCAAGCAGCAATCAAAACTCATTAAATGGAAATGTGCTACAACTGCAAGGAATACATCTCTCATTATGATGGAGTCCTGGGATTCCAACAACCCCCAAGCAACCAATATATTTATTCTAATAAAATGTCTTAAAATTGAATAAAATGCAAGGGATCCCATTTTACAGAAAGGCAAATAAAGGCTCAGACATATGTAAGACACATAAGGAGCGACAGCCAACCTGGGAATTAAACGAAGGTTTCTTGTATCTCTGTGCCTCACTTATGAGAGAACTCCCCTCTGTTCCAGAGCTTGGCGCAGAAACAAGGTCCTCTGCTTCTTCGGCACAGCAAGGATCCCACAACCAGTTCTCGGGAACAGTTCAAGCCCAATCTGCCCCTGGAAGCAGATATCCCTGACTTTTACGGTTCCTTGGAAGGAAGCCAGGAATAAGCCTGTGGCTTAAATTCCTTAACGTTCAAGCACATTCCTTAATGTTCAAGTGTACATGATTGGCTCAAGTACGAAAGCGCAAAGCTGAGCAAAACATTCTGGGCCTTTTCAGGGAAACCTGGTTAGTGGATGGCGACCCTTCCTCCAACCTCAACATTTTTTTAAATTAAGGTGAAATTCACATAAAATTAATCATTTTAAAGTGAACAATTCAGTGGCATTTAGTACATTCACAGTGTCATGCAACCATCACCTCTATCTAGTTCTGAAACATTTTCCTCCTCCCCACCGGAGACCCCACACTCCCCAAGCAGTCACTCTGCCTTTGCGCCTCTCCCAGCCGCCAGCAACCGTCCGTCTGCTTCCTGTCTCTATGCGTTTGTTTACCTATTCTGGGTGTTTCATATTAACTAGAACCATACATCATGTGGCCTTGTGTGTCTGGCTTCTTCATATTGGTATGTTTTTGAGGTTCATCCACATTAAAGTATAAATTGTTGCTTCGTTCCTTTTCATGGCTGACTAATATCCCAGCATTTGTATAGACCTCAATTTGTTTGTTCACCCACCCATTGATGGACATTGGGACTATTTTCACCTTTCGGCTATCGTGAGTAGTGCTGCTGTGAACTTTGTGTGAGCGTGTGTGTGTATGTAAAGTACATTTTTCAATTCTTTGGGCATATACCTGGGAGTAGCATTGCTAAGTCGCATGGTAACTCATGTTTCCCTTTTTGAGGAGCCGCCAGACGGATTTCTACAGTGGCTACACCATTTTTTTATTCCCACCAGCAATGTATGAGGGTTCCAGTTTTTCCACATTCCCACTAAC
This sequence comes from Avahi laniger, assembly GCA_963575035.1. Taxonomy (NCBI): domain Eukaryota; kingdom Metazoa; phylum Chordata; class Mammalia; order Primates; family Indriidae; genus Avahi; species Avahi laniger. The sequence goes on from CAUYSK010112031.1 coordinate 64,061, forward strand.
ACTTGTTTTTTTTTTTTAATAATAGTCTTCATAATGGCTATGAAGTATTACCTTGTTATGGTCTTGATTTGTATTTCCCTAACAACTAATGATGTTGACCGTCTCTTCACGTGCCTGTTGTTTGTACATGTTCTTTGGAGAAATGCCAAGAACCCTTCAGATCCTTTGTCTGTTTTTTAATTGGATTTTTTAATTTTTACTGCTGAGTTGTAAAGTGTTCTTTTTATATGCTGGATGTTGAACCTTTATGAGATACAGAATTTGAAAGTATTTTCTCTTATTCTGTCAGTTGTCTTTTCACTTTCTTGATAATGTCCTTCGATACACAGATGTTTGTCATTTTATGAAGTCCAGTTTATCCATTTTTTCTTTTGTGGCTTGTGCTTTTAGTGTCATAGCTAAGAATCCATTACCAAGTCCATAGTCATGACAATTTACCCCCGTGTTGCTTCTAACAGGTTTGTGGAACATAAATCCTAACACCTTAAGCACACGCAGCGACTTCTCTCCAAAGACTACAGCACGAAAAAGCAGGGAGGACAGGCAGTAGCTGCACAGAGGGGGACCCTGACAGACACACCTCAGCCAGGTGATCGAGGTCAGCATGACCAGTGATGAGTTGCGTTGGTGGCACGTACCCTCGACAGGAGTGATACTGTTGTGGGCTGAATAGCATGTTCCCCCACAAATCCTCACGTTGATGTTCTAACTCCCAGTACTTCAATGTGACTGTATTTGGAGATAGGGTCTTTAGCGAGGTAGTTAAGATTAAATGAGAGCACATGGGTGGGCACTAATCCAATATGACTTGCGTCCCTATAATAAGAGGGTATTAGGACATAGACCCAGAGTCTACAAGCCAAGGAGAGATGCATCAGAAAAAACCAACCCTGCCCACACCTTGATCTTGGACTTCTAGTATCTAGAATTGTGAGAAAATAAATTTCTGTTATTTAAGCCACCCAGTCTGTAGTACAACTGACCGTTGAACAACATGGGTTTGAACTGTGCAGGTCTGCTTAAACACAGGTTCACTTCAACCAAACACAGATGGAAAATACGTCAGCTGAGGGATGCAAAACCTGAGTATAAGGAGGGCCAACTTTTTGTATACATGGGTTCTGCAGAGCTGACTGTGGGACTTGAGTATGGCTCGGATTTTGGTACACATGGGGTTTCTGGAACCACTCTCCCGTGGATACCGAGGAACAACTGTGTTTGTTATGGAAGCCTAGTACTTTACCTCTGTGGTCTTCTTCTAAAAAATACATAACCCCAAGCCTGTAGTCCCAGCTGCTCAGGAGACTGAGGCAAGAGTATTACTTGAGCCTAGGAGTTCAAGGCTGCAATGCACTGATTGCACCTGTGAATAGCTGCTGCACTCCAGCCTGGGCAGCATAGCAAGACCCCATCTCTAAATAAATCAATATTTTTTTTAAAAGTCTGAGACACTCACCGCTAGGAGGAGCCTAAGGAGACGTGACTAAATGTGATGTGGGATCTTAGGTGGATCCTGGAACAGAAAAAGGGCATTAGGTAAAACTAAGGAAATCTGAATAAAGTGTGGACTTTAGTTTGTATATCACTATTGGTTGAGTAATTGCAACACTAATGTGAGATGTTAATAACAGGGGAAACCATGTGAGCTATGCAGGAACTCTGTGTACTCTCTTTACAATTTTTCTGTAAGTTTAAAACTATTCTAAAATGAGAAGTTTATTTTAAAAAATGGACAAAAGGTTTGAATGGACATTCCAACAAAGGTATACAGTGGCCAATGAACACATGAAAATGTTCTACAGCATTATTCATTAGGGAAAATGTGAATTAAAACTATAATTAGGGCCCGGTGTGTTGGCTCATGCCTGCAATCCCAGAACTTTGGGAGGCTGAGGCAGGAGGATCACTTGAGCCCAGAAGTTTGAGGTTACTGTGAGCTATGATTGTGCCACTGCACTCTAGCCTGGGTGACAGAGTGAGACCCTGTCTCTAAAGAAAAGAAAAGAAAAGAAAAAAGTCCTACAATTAGAGATCACTTCACATCCACTACAATGGCTATAATCAAAAGCGAATAATAAGTGAGGATACGGGAAAACCTCGAATCCTTTTACATTGCTGATGGAAATTTTATAATAAATGGTACAGCCACTTTGGAGAAAAAGTTTGGCAGTTTCTTAAAATGTTAAACATAAACTTACCATAAGACCCAGCAATTCGACTCTTAGGGATCTACCAAAGAGAAGTGAAAATCTGTGTCCAAACAAAAACGTGAGTATGAACGCTCTTAGACATGCGCATAACAGCCAAGGACAGGAAGTAACCCACCTGTGTCATCAGCTAATAATGGGTAAATAAAATACAGTATAGCCACACAATGGAGTATTATTCAACCATAAAAGGAATGACGTACTGATCTAGGTGACAACATGGGTGAGCCTAGAAAACATTATGCTGAGTGAAAAAAGTCAGATGCAGAAGTCCTCTTACTATGTATTTCCACTAATATGAAATGCCCGGAAAAGGTAAATCTATAAATGCAGAAAAGATCCAGGGCTTCCTAGTACTAGGGATGAAAACTAAAATAGTGACGTTCACTAAAGTAGTGAAATATTTAGGATGGTAGAGATGTTCTAAAAATTAGATCGTGGTGATGGTTGTATGACTCTAAATTTACTAAAAATTTTTGAGTTATACATGTAGAGTAGGTGAATGTTATGGCATGTAATTATATCTTAATAACACTGTAAAAAAAAAAGAAAAAGAAAAGTAACCAGCAAGGTAGTAAGGCCTAGATGACACAAGCTTGGCAATACGATAATAATTTTTGTAAGTTGGGTTATGGGTAATGAGGATTCATCGTATTATTCCTTTTATTTTTATATTTGAAAGTTTTCATAATACAAATTTTGAAAAATTAATACTTGCTCCTCTGTTTTCAAACACTAAAATACATGTTTCTACGCCATCTAGGCGTTATTTACAAGGCTTCCTTTCTCCCTGAGTTGGATTCTGGGTTTCCTAGGAACAGGGATGGTTTCCCATTATTTGCTGGTTTTTGTATTTCCAGGGTCTGACTTAAGGCTGGCAAATACATGTTGGTTGAATAAATTTTTTTAAAACAATATGGAGAGAGAAAAAGAAATATCTAATAACATGGGAAAGATCATTTTCCAAAAGCGAACTCAAATTTCTTAAAAGGAAATCCTTCAAGTACTCAGAACTCCAAGAGAACATCTTACTTTAAAGTATGTTTGGCTGTTGTTTTTTGTTTTGTAATATTCTACTTTAGGGAGAGCTACCATTAGTAAAAGCATCAGTAATGGGTCCCTTGTTCTAAATTTTTTTTTTTTTTTAATTCTTAATGGCATGGTGGCTCATGCCTGTAATCCTAGCAGTTTGGGAGGCCAAGTTGGAGGATTGCTTGAGGCCAGGAGTTTAAGACCACCCTGGGCAACATGGCAAGACCCTGTCTCCACAAAAAAAATTTAAAAATTAGCCTAGCAGGATGATGCACACCTGTAGCCCCAGGTACTCAGGAAGCCGAGGTGGAAAGATCTCTTGAGCTCAGGAATTTGAGGTTACAGTGAGCTATGTTCACACTCCAGCCTGGGTGACAGAGTGAAACCTCATCTGTAAAAAATAAATAAAAGGTAAAAAATTCTTAAAGCACTCTATATGAAAATAATGCTGAACAAAATTGGATCCTTCTTGATTCGAATTTTATGTCTGAATGTCCTCATTGTGAATTTCCTCTCCCATCACATTAATGTAGAAAATACATTCATTTGAATCTGTTCTGATAGATTTCCTGTTTTTTAAAAAATGTGATTTTCTTGCCAATTGGCAGTCCTCTGAGGCACACATGGAGAGGGAAACCTTGAAAAATCTTTCAGATTTGCCTGATGGAGCTGTGTGTCTGACCTAACAAAACAGACCTACCACTTGGACACCCTTTCAAGACGGACAGGAGGGAGGGAACATGGATCAAATTACAGACGTGTGTCACTTAATGACAGGGACACCTTCTGAGAAACTTGTCATCAGGTGATTTCATCACTGTGCAAACACCCGCAGAGTTTGCTTGCACAAAGCTGGATGGCACAGCCTCGGCGCACCAAGGCTGTGAGGTCTAGCCGTGGCTTCTCGGCTACGAGGCCACACAGCGTGTTTGTGTGCTGAATCCTGTAGGCAACTACAATACAATGGTAATTGTGTAGCTAAACATAGAAAATGAACAGTGAAAATACAGCATAAAAGATAAAAAATGGTACACCTGTATAGGACACTTACAATGAATGGTACTTGCAGGGCTGGAAGTTGCTCTGGGTGAGTCAGTGAGCGAGTGGTGCGTGAATGTGAAGGCCGCAGACATCGCTGTACACTGCTGTAGATGTCATATACAGTGTGCACTCAACTTACACTACACTAAATTTATTTAAGATTATTTTCTTTCTCCAATAATAAATTAGCCTTAGCTTGCTGTAACTTTTTTACGTGATAAACTTTATAATTTTTTAAAACTTTCTGACTTCTGTAATAACACTTAGCTTAAAACACAAACACACTGTATGTACAACTGTACAAAAATATTTTCTTTATATCCTTACTCTATCAGCTTTTTTCTAAAAAAATTTTTTTTTTTACTTTTTAAATTTTTGGTTGAAAACTAAGACACAAGCACGCATATTAGTCTAGGCCTACGCAGGGTCAAGATCATCAATATCACTGTCTTCCACCTCCACATCTTGTCTCGTTGAAGGTCTTTGGAGCAGTAACTTGGGTGGGGCTCTCAGCTCCTACGACAACAGTGCCTTCTTCTGGATACCTCCTGAAGGACCTGCCTGAGGCTGTCAACTTTTAAAAAATATAAGTAGAAGGAGTACACTCCAAATAGCAATGTCTAATAGTATAGTAAATACATAAGCCATAGTCGTTTATTACCAAGTATCATGCACTGTGCGTAACCGTGCGTGCTCTACTTTTTTATGATTGGCAGTGCAGTAGGTTTGTTTGCAGCAGCGTTGCCGCAAACTCCTGACTTGTGCTACGACGTCACCAGGCCACAGGACTATTCCGGCTCCGTGATAACCTTATGGAACCACCATCCCGTCTGGGCTGCTGTTGACCCAAACCTCTATGGGGCGCATGACTGTACACCCTTCCCAGGGGCCGGGCAAAGTGCTGGGTCTGAAGGAGATATTGCATGGAGTCGCCCAACAGGCCTGTCCCAGGGCCGAGGCACAGGGGGCGCGCAGAGGGGCGGTGACCGCCCGGGAGCAGCGCGCCCGACCGCGGGGACGCCCGGGGAGGGTAGGGAGCTCTCGGGCGCCACCTAGCGCGGGCCAGCGCTGGAACACCCAGCACCCAAGGTGGGGCGGGGCGGGGCGGGGTGACCGCGAGACTTGGGGCCAGTCTCTGGCCGCAGTCAGTGCTGGAGGGCTGCGCTGGATCAGGATGTGGTCCCGGACTCGTCTCAGTCCTTTTGCGTCCGATTCTTCGCGCAGGCGGGAGTGGCCCTTGTGCCATCCACGCGCTCTCCTAGCTCTGCCTGTCCGGGTTCAAGTGCACAGGCCACTTCCAGCCCCTAATCCATCCTTGGGAGCCGTCCAAGCTCTCCTGCAGTTCCTCACCCTTGGCAGACCATTGGAATCACCCGGGAACTTTAAAAAATACAAGTATCTGGACCGGACCCCAGACCAGCTGAATCGGGGTGGGGGCGCGGAGCACCAGTATTTTCACGTTCGCCGATGGCTCCAATGCACCGCTGAGCGTTAGGAGCATGCCTTATGCTAGCGGAATTCCCCTCTCCCTTTGCACCCCGAATCCCTGTAACTGCTGCTTGCGCCCAGTATTTACTGCCTTCCTCCAAAGTCTCGCCTCTGTGAGCTAACTTACTCTAGACAGCGTCCGCTTGGGGTCTAGCTCTGAGGTGTCTGACGGTTCCCCCCGCCGTCACCTGGACAGTGGGGAGGGGCTGGGGGGCAGGGCCTCCTTCTAACCAGAGGCCTGGGAAGCAGTGACCTCTTCCTTGGATCCCTGCTTAGAGCAGAACCAGGACTGGAATCCAGATCTTTGGGCTACCTGTCCAGTCAGTGTTGCCAGATCTAGCAAATAAAAATATAGGACACCCAAGTAACTATACAGATCAACAACGAATCATTTTTTAGTATAAGTGTGTCCCAAATATGGCATAGGATGAGACATACTCAAAAATGATTTGCTGTTGATCTGAAATTTAAATGTAATAGGGTGTCCTGTATTTTATCAGACAAAATTACATCTATGTAGACACATGTATACGTGTATACAGCTGGTTAAAAATCGCCTGGGGCTTTTTCCCAGGAACTGCAGTTACCCTTCTCCCTGGGCTAACGTCAGCCCTCGCCAAATACTATGCACTCATCTGACCCTGCGGGAGGACCTGCCCACTGGCCAGAGACTCCTAGCCCAGCTCTGTCGCTGGGAGTCTGGTGTCTTCCTGCAAACTCGCAGATAGCCAGGGAGCCGCGGAAGGCTGAGACATCCGCGGCAGTGACTTTTGTTAAAATGTCCAGGAAAATGGGACAGCTGCTGGCACCGCAAAGACCCATGTTTGGCATTTTCCTCAGCCCATGTTCCTGAACTTCCCTGACAGTCGGAGTCCCTGCAACCAGGCCAGCTGCGTAACTTTCAGGGCCCGGTGCAAAAGGAAAATGAAAGGCCCCTTGTTCAAAAGGCCAGAACAAAGTGCCATGAAAGGTATTAAGGTGTAAACTTTTTTCCTTCCTTCTGTGGTCTCTCTCTCTTGACTTGTCATGGTGTATTTTTATCTCCTATTTAATGTCTATTGTTCTAAGTAAAGAAAAACTAAATTGTAAATTATCAGCATGAATATTACTGTCCATCCTTACATTGTGCAATGACAGTTTAAAATGCAAATGTAAGAGCATTTAACTCGGGTGCAGAATCACTGAAATTGCACAAGTTATATTTTGTTGCTTGTCCTTGGGCCAGGCCAAAAGAGACTCAGAGAAGTTGGGAGGAGGAAGAGCAGGTCCCCCCAGGCAGGGAGCTCAGGCAGGGCTGGTGGGTCAGACATGCTGAGGCCTGAGGACTGAGTTCCCGTCCCACCAGCTGCTGGACCCACACGCCACACCTGGCCTGGCCAGGCTCTGTGGAGGTTGAGCCAGGCACCTTTTCTTCCCGAAAGTTCATTGCAGACAGACGACCCCCAGGGATTTTTAAACATCTGTGCCAAGATGCATGAGGCTCACCAACCCTGCCAAGACATCACTACCCATGCTGCCAGCCCAGAACAGCGACAGCCACCACCCCAAGATGGCGGCACACCCAACTCCAACCCCCACACACACTTATACCCAGGCCCCTCCAGGCAGGAAGGGCAAAGGACAGAGAATGGCAGTGGTCATGGGGCAAGGGCAGGGGTGGGAACCTGGCCATGCCTGAGGCATCAGGGCGTGGGGGGACTGCAGCGGAGTCCCTGGGAGGCAAAGGGAGTGGGGGGAGATTGCAGGGGTGCTCAGGCCCCACGCGCCCAGTGTATCATGCCATATTGCCCTGTCAGTTACAAAGCACCCGTTTGAAGATAAAATTATTGAGAATTTCAAGCTGTTGACTGCAGAGGTTTGAACGAAGCCTGGGGCCCCTCTGAACATGCAGTGCTGTGTGGCTGCAAGGGCCCATGAAGCTGGTGGTCCTGCCTGGACTCTTGCTAAACACGTGGATTTTCCTGGATCCTGCCCCAGACCCAGGAATCGGAATCTCCAGAGAAGATGTCCAGGAATCTCTGTAGTTAAAGGATGCCCCAGGCAGTTATTGCAAGGGAGTTGGGAACCACTGCTCCAGGTTTCCAAACCCAGCTGCTGGCAACATTCCTGGGATCTCCCCCTCAGACTCAAATTTAAATTCCTAAGTTCTGCTCTCCTCTTCCCTCCCTGCTGCCCCAGGGAATTCTACTGGAGTTTTAGAACCTCTTTGCCTGGATTCGGTAAATACTGTCCCCATCATCCACTGGCTGTGTGACCATAAACAAGCTGCAGAACCTCTCTGTTCTTCACTTTTCCTATCTGTAAAATGGGAGAATAATAGATCCTTCCTCTTGGGGTTGTCGTGAGGATTGGGTGAGTTGCTGTAGACAAAGCACTTGGAACAGTGTCAGCTGCATTGTAAGTGCAAAATAGTAGTTGGTTGTTATTACCAGGGATTCTCAGCATGGGCTGCATGTGACAATTGTTTGCTTGCCTTGTTTGTTTTTCGTTCGTTTTTAAATACCAGTGCCTGAGCCTCACTCCAGAACAATTAAATGAGAATCAGACAGTGATCGAGTAGAACATTTAACTGTTCCGAGTATGAGAGTGGAGGCCCACTGATACTGCATCAGAATGTGTTTTGTGCTTTCAAGTTATGTATCATGGAGTTTCTTCCTTGTATGCAGATATATATACATTCTACTCTGTATTTTTTACAGCTTTTTATTTTTGAGATAATTGCCCTATCACTTTGACAGCTATATGTAATTTCGTGGTACAGACATAGCACAACCTGGTTAATCCCACATGAATGATATTATTCCACTGTGCTCTTCCCAACAACTCTGTGAGCTGAGACTGTGTCTCCTTCATGCAGGGGCTAGTGGCAGTCAAGTTCAGAGACATTAAGTTCTTTATCCAAGGTCATGCAGCTAGAAAATAGCAAACCTGATTGATATCTGATCTGATCTTTATTACGATCATGCAAAGCTGCCTCTCAACTAATCAAGGAATAAAAACCCTGTTCTTAGACATTTCTGACTAAGATGAGTCAAATCTGGATTCATCCCTTGTTATGGGATGAATTGTGTCTCCCCAAAATTCATATGTTGGATGTGAGAGAGATCTGGCTGTGACATCTGTCACCCCATTGATTGAAAGTGTTGATTGGACTGATCTGGCTGGCTGGGCAAGTGTCCCCATCCTCCCTCACTGCTCCTTGTGCATCTCCCCAGAAGCTGCGTGCTCCGTCGAAGGGGACAACCTTCCCCAAAAGAGGAGGACCATTCTTCGGTCAAGGGTGTATGAGTAGCTGCGCTCCCCTGCTGGAATCTCCGAACAAGCTTTCAAGCTCCGAAATTCTTGTTGAAGCCCCAGTCCCCTGTTCCTCAGAATGTGGCTGCTTTTGGAGATAAGGCCTTTAAAGAGGTGATTACGTTAAAATGAGGCCATTGAGGGGGCCCTGATCCAGTCTGACTGGTGTCCTTATAAGAGGAGATTAGGACACACAGACGCACAGAGGAAAGACCTTGTGATGACACTGGGAGAAGATGGTCACCTGCAAGGCAAGGAAAGGCCCAGAAGGAACCAACTCTGCCGACACCTTCGTCTTGGACTTACAGCCTTCAGCTGTGAGGAGATGAATTTCTGTCTTTGAAGGCACCCAGTCTATCTTTTTCTTATGGCTGCCAGAGCAAACCAAAACATCAAGTTCAAGGGTGAAAGAAACGTGCCCAGTGTGCAAACCTCTCTCCTTCCTGTTCAACTTGCTGCTTTTATATGCAAATTGCTCAGCAGAGGGCCGGGCACAGAACCATTCTTAATCCGCACACAAAGCCTTGGATGCAACAAGCTGTACCCCCCTCCAATCTGAGCTGTATCCCCATTCTACAGATGAGAAAACTTGAGGCTTAGAAAGGATATGCAATGTGTCCAAGGTCACATAGCTTTTAAATTGCAGAGCCAGGATGAAAGATTCAAACCAGTTAGTTATTTAATATAAGTTTGTCTCCAGATTCCATGCTCTTTTTTTATTTGTTTAATCAGTTTAAATTTGTTTAATTTACTGAGTTATAATTTATATGTATTAAATGCTTCGATATTTAAATCTACAGTCTGATGAGTTTTGACACATGTATACACCTGCATAATCACCATCACAATCAAGATGTAGAACATTTTCATCACTCTGGGAAGTGCCCTCGTGCTCCTTAATAGTCAATCCTCCAACTCCCTCCCCCAGTCCCTCCAACTGCTGATCTCATTCCTGTTGCCAGTTCTGGAACTCTAAATAACTGCAATCATTTGTGTGGACCCTTTTGGGTTTGGTTTCTTTTGCTCAACATAATATCTGCGAGAGCCATCCCTGCCGTTTTGTGTATCAGGTGTTCTAGCATTTCATTGCTGAATAGGCTTCTGTCATGTGGATATATCACAATTTGTTTATGTATTCACCCACTGACGGACATTTGGGTTATTTCCAGTTTGGGGCTATTACGAATAATGCTGCTATGAACGTTTATGTACAAATCTCTTTGTGGAATATGTTTTCATTTCTCTTGGATAAATACCTAGTAGTAGAATTGCTGGTCATAGGGAAGTGTATGTTTAACATTGTGGAAAATTGCCAGGTTGTGTTCCAAAGTGGTTATACCATTTTACACTCCTTCTAGCAGGGTAGAGAGTTCTAGTTGCTCCACAACATCACCAACACTTGGTATCATAATTTTTTTTTAATTTTTAAAAATTTCAGCTGGGTGTAGTGGCTCACGCCTGTAATCCCAGTCCTCTGGAAGGCCAAGGTGGGAGGATTGCTTGAGTTCGAGACCAGCCTGGGCAAGAACAAGACCCCATCTCTACTAAAAATAGAAAAAATTAGCCGAGCGTGGTGGTGCACATCTGTAGTCTCAGCTACTCAGGAGGCTGAGACAAGGGGATCACTTGAGCCCAGGAGTTTGAGGTTGCAGTGAGCTATAATGACCCCACTGTACTGTAGCCCTGGTGCCAGAGCGAGACCCTGTCTCCAAAAAAAATTTTAGTCACCCTACTGGGTGCACAGAGGTGCTCACTGTGGTTTTAATTTGCATTTCCCTAGTCCTGACTGGGTAATGATCTTGAGCATCTTTTCATAGGCATATTGGCCATTCATATATCTTCTTTTGTGAAGTGCCTGTTCAAGCGTTTTGCCCATTTTAGAGCATTTTTAAAAATTGAGATGTTACCATTTTAAAGTGTACATATTCAGTGGTTTTTAGTATATTCACTGTCTTGGGCAACCATTAACACTAATTCCAGAACATCCTCATTACTCCCAAAGAAACACTATACCTATTAGTGTTTACCCATTTTTAAATTGGATTGCTTGTCTTCTATTATTGGGTTATAAAGGGTTTTTATATATTCTGGAGACCATTCCTCTGTCAGATATATGTATTGAGAATATCGTCTCCTGATTCATGGCTTTCCTTTTTACCTTCAGTTTCTTAATGATGTCTTTTGAAGAGCAGAAGATTAAAATTTTGATTGAGTTCATTTTATCATTTTTTTTCTTTTATGGTGAGCACTTTCTGTGTCCCAAGAAACACCAAGCTCATGAAAGATTTTGCCCCTACATTTTCTTCTATATGTTTTATAACTTTAGCTTTTATGTTTGAGTCTATGATCTAATTTGAATTAATTTTTACATGAGGTTCATTCTTTTCCATACTGATCCAGTTGATCTGGCACCATTTGTTGAAAAGACTATTCTCCATTAAATTGCCTTAGCACCTTTGTAAAAAAAATGAGTTGACCAATGTCAGTGTCCTGGTTTTGATGTGTTATAGAAGATGTAACCATTAGGGGAAAGCTGGGTAAAGGATGTATTATATTTATTATGTATTATCTTGGCAATTTTTGTCTTTCCAATCTGGATTTATTTTATTTCTTTTTCATGCCTTATTGTAGAAGCTAGGACCTCCAGTACAATGTTGAATAAAAGTAGCAAAAATGAACATACTCATTCTATTCCCAGTTGTAGGAGTGAAGGATTCAGTCTTTCACCATTAAGTATGATGTCTCCATCCCAGATTTTCATAGATGCCCTTTATCATTTTGAGGAATTCCCTTCTATTCTTAGCTTGCTGAGAGTTTTTTTATGACTGGATGTTGAATTTTGTCAAATGCTTTTTCTGCGTCTATTGAGATGATCATATAATTTTTCTCTTTTATTCTATTGTGATGATTTTCAAATGTTGAACTAACTTTATATTGCTGGGATAAACCCCACATGGTCATGATCCTTTTTATATATTATTAGATATTATTTGCTATCATTCTGTTGAGGATTTCTGTGTCTGTGTTCATGAGGGATATTGGCCTGTAGTTTTCTTTTTTACAATGTCTTTATTATATTGCCCTACTTCCTCCTTAAATAAAATGTGAGGGTTGAGGAGATCCACCCCACAGAGATTATTTCCAAGCCCAAGATTCACCCCAGGTATGGCCCATTCCCAGGTGTGCCGTGGCCCTCTGCCATGGCCAATGTTGATGAGATGGTATAAGACCAGCTGCCGAACAGTCCCCTCTGGGGCTCTTTTTTTTTTTTTTTTTTTTTGAGACAAAATCTCACTCTCTTGCCTGGAGCGAGTGCCGTGGCGTCAGCCTAGCTCACAGCAACCTCAAACTCCTGAACTCAAGCAATCCTACTGTCTCAGCCTCCCAAGTAGCTGGGACTACAGGCATGCACCACCATGCCCGGCTAATTTTTTCTATATATATTTTTAGCTGTCCAATTAATTTCTTTCTATTTTTGGTAGAGATGGGGTCTCACTCTTGCTCAGGCTGGTCGCGAATGAATGGCTGAATTTCTATACCATGTTCCCAAGGAAATGTGTAGCTCTTTTGTGCCCTGCCTGAAACTTATCATTCCATTTCAATGAACATACTTCAACCCTTACTTTGGTCCCTCTTACGATAGCCTCTCATCCTTGAGGACCACAGCTTAAACAAGTTCTATATTCTTTCCATAAGCAGGTCTTTCCATAACTAAGCCATATGTGATCACTTTATTGGAGGATGGAAAAGAGCCCTGGATAGTGGACAAAAAACTGTCAAAAGGTATGTTTCCAGGTGAGTTATGGTGAATCAGGCAAAGGAAGTCTTTGTTAAAGATGCCCGTAGTGAGTATAGAGGCATTTTAGGGATACTGTCTTCAGAGATCCCAGATATGAATGAAATTAAGGGATAGTTAGCTTAGATTTCAAAATAATCATTCCTTCATCCCAAATTACTATTTGTATTTCTTATGTCATCTAATCAAAGTTGGAATCATAATAATTTAAATTGTTATTTTATTCAAGACAAAATAAGGCAAATTATTCCTTCTTAAGTCTACTGAAGGAAAAACATACTTATGGTTTTAGGCTAACAAAAGCTGTCAATTAGATGGAAAATCACTTCCTCTAAAGCTAAGTTTAATAGATCAAATATGAATGTAAGTTATAGGAAGTAAGGAACGTATAGGAATAATTCTAGGAATAATATTTCCTAATGTCCAGTGAATGATCATAACATTTTACACAGATCTGCATAAACGCAGAAAGCTAAATCTTTGTGAGCCATATGAGCATTTAGATTTTTAGTTATTGTAACTGTTTAATGTAGTAGTATCAATTCTGCATTTTAAGCATATTGATCTGATAGCAAATTGAGATTAACTGAAGGTTGGAGAAGAAGGCTGTGAGACAAAATGTTGTCTTTCCCATGAGTATAGGCACAAAATGATGGCTTAGAATCCAGAATGCCTTTCATATTTTCTTTCTGATAGCTTCATTTTTTCACGGACTGGTTGCCTATATTTTACCCATTTCCCTGATCATGCTCTATTCCTGTCTCTGTGTGCATCTCATTCTCTGTGGTCCGCTTGAACATTGTTCAAAAATCATTGGAATATGTGGGTTGTCAGAGCCATGTGCTTTCTGGGGGCTTACTTCTTACCCAGTTTTATTTCCACCATAGAAATTTCTTTTGAAGAAGTGAAAAAAAAAAAAAGCAGTACTATTACTGTCTTGATATATTTCAGATTGGGAATCAAGATGGGAAAACAAGAAATTATCAACAAAGAAGGACATTTATGATGAAGATTCACCCCAAACAGTAATAATAGAAAAAACTGTAAAACAAAGTTGTGAATTTTTAAATTTTAATGAGGATTCAGAATACATAGAGGAGTTGGAGGGGAAGCACGGAAGTCAAGTGGAACATTTCAGACCAGTGACCCTCACCTTTAGAGAAAGCTCCACTGGGGAAAGTGTTTACAAATACAATACGTTTAGAAGCATCTTCCATTTAAAGTCTACTGTTTCTGAACCACAGAGAATTTCTGCTGAAGGGAAATCTTGTAAATATGGTGTATTAAAGAAGAACTTACCAAAAAAGTCAGTTATAAAAGATGATAAAATCAATGGCGGGAAGAAACTTTTGAATTCTAATGAAAGTGGGGCAGCCTTCAGCCAGAGTAAATCTCTTACCCTTCACCACCAGACTTACAATAGACAGAAAATCTATACATGCAGTGAATGTGGGAAAGCCTTTGGCAAACAGTCAATCCTTAATCGCCACTGGAGAATTCATACGGGAGAGAAACCGTATAAATGTCGTGAATGTGGGAAGACTTTTAGCCATGGCTCATCCCTTACTCGACATCAGATAAGCCATAGTGGAGAGAAACCTTACAAATGTATTGAATGTGGGAAGGCATTTAGCCATGTTTCATCACTTAACAATCATCAAAGCACTCACACTGGGGAGAAACCCTATGAATGTATGAACTGTGGAAAGTCTTTCAGTCGTGTTTCACATCTCATTGAACATCTAAGAATTCATACTCAAGAAAAACTCTATGAGTGTCGTATATGTGGGAAGGCTTTCATTCATAGGTCATCTCTCATTCACCATCAGAAAATTCATACTGGGGAGAAACCTTATGAATGTAGTGAATGTGGGAAAGCTTTTTGCTGTAGCTCACACCTTACTCGACATGAAAGAATTCACACTATCGAGAAACAATATGAATGTAACAAATGCCTGAAAGTCTTCAGTAGCCTCTCATTTCTTATTCAACATCAGAGTATTCATACTGAAGAAAAACCCTTTGAATGCGAGAAATGCAGGAAATCCTTCAACCAGCCTGAATCACTGAATATGCATTTGAGAAATCACAGTAGATTGAAACCTTATGAATGTAGTATATGTGGGAAAGCCTTCAGTCATAGGTCATCCCTGCTTCAACATCACAGAATTCATACTGGAGAGAAACCTTACGAATGTATTAAATGTGGGAAGACATTCAGCTGTAGTTCAAACCTTACTGTACATCAGCGAATTCATACTGGAGAAAAGCCATATAAATGTAATGAATGTGGAAAAGCTTTTAGCAAAGGCTCAAATCTTACTGCCCATCAAAGAATACATAACGTAGAGAAACCCAGTAGTGCAGTAAGTGTGGAAAAGCCTTTGGTCTACATGAATCTCTATACATGTGAGAAAGCATATAGGAGAGAAACTATATGAAGCAGTATTTTTCATAATCAACTTGAGCCATAGTTCCTCCGTGATTCAATATCAGAAAATTTATACTGTAGAAAAGTCTTAGGAATGTAGCGAATATGGGAAGACCTTTAGCATTGATGCAAACCTTTTTGTCTATCAGAGCTCCTACTCTACAGAAACCATACGAAGACAGTAAATATGGGAGAGCCTTTGTCAGTATTATCCCTTAATTGACATAAGTATATTCACACTAGGAAAAAAACCCTGTACTTGGAGCAAATATGGGAGAGACTGTAGGCAATAGGAATCTCCCACAAACTCCTACAGGAGAGAAGCTGCATGAATACAGAAAATTTCAAAATTGTGGGAATTTCTTCAATTCCAAGTGCATCCCTTATTCTATATCAAATAAATCAAATTGGAGAGAAAGCTGATGTAAGAAATGTAGCAGAGTGTTCACTAAGAGTTCTTACTTTGCTAGACATCAGAAAACTAATGGTAGAACAACCTGAAGGATATAGGAATTATGTGTAAATCTTTCTTTGTAGTGATGCTATTTGTATAAACAATTCTATAGACGAGCAAACAAGCATATTATAAATAAATATGCATTCCTTATAACAGTAGTTTGCTTTTACTTGAGTCCTACATAGAAATTATTTTTAGCTAATGGGCATGTGAAGATATTTAGTCATCCAGAGGATCTAGTTAGTGTTATAATGTTGAAAATTAAAGCTGCAAAAGAAGTAAAATGCTGTTAATAAATTTTTGGTCTCTAAATAAAATCATTTTGTATATAATGAACTCTTTCACTGTGACTCTTTCTTGCAAAATTTTTCACTAATTCTTGAAAAATTAAGATCAGCCTTATGCTATAGGCTTTATTGGGAGACTAGCAAACCTGGCCTGGTCTCTGTGCCATTTTTCTTGTGAGGATAATTCAGAGTCTATTTCCAGTGGGCTTAAACACATTTCAAGAAAATTTGTTGAGCATCACGCATGTATATTACACAATGCTGGGATATAATAACCCAGTAGTTCTCATCTTCAGTGGTACATTGGAATCACTAGGAGGGCCTGTTAAGACACTGTCTGCTAAGCCCCAACCCCAGAGTTTCTGTTTCAGTTGGTTTGAGGTAAAGTCAAGAATTTGCATTTTTCACATGTTCTCAGTTGACACTAATGCTGTTTATCTAGAAAGCATTTTGATAACCATTCTAATAATTAATAAAACCAATGTGACCCTTTGCCGACAGAGATTATATCTGATGAGAGAAAGCAAATTAATTTGAAATAATCCTTACAAGTGCTGTGAGGACATAACCAAGAAAAACCATCTGAGAGAACAGAGCAGGCTTAGCTGTGGACATGGTTTTTAATTTGAATCCTAAACGATGAGTACTAATTTTGTGATAAAGACTCCTTATATAACTGTGTGCATATGTGCCTGAATGTCTTGTGGTTGTGTGGTGTGTGCTGGGTATTATTCTAGGTAAGGCAGGCAGTCTGGTTCTGTCACACTTGCTTGCAAGTTGGACTCCATGTTCCAGTGTCTAGTTTCAATTTCTGTGGCTTTGAGGTATTACCACTAGCAGAATCCTTGGTAATGGCAATAGTCACTTCTCCGTCCCTGGGTCACAGTTATCAGGGTTTACCTTGAAATCCATAGTCCAGAAATGTCCCCATTGTTTTTCCAGCATGCCTACCAATTTTGAAATCATTGATTTACTGTAATATGTGTCTTCTTAATATAATAAACATTAACTTTCATCTCCAGGTAAGTGAAATGATAGGACCTCCAAAAAGAATTCTATTCATTGCACTGGCATACCTATACTATGTCATTATACTTTGAATTTTAAGAATTAAAAATGTGTGGAAATTTGTTTTCTTACTTGTTATATATATCCTGGCATAATATCCTTTATTTTGTCTCTTGGACTAAAATACTTACTATTTGGCCCATTAGAGAAAGTTTGCCAACCCCTGATGTATACCATAAACTCCAAATCAACCACTAACTCAATAAGGCTAGTAAGTCAATAAAAGAAGATAAAATGGAATTGTATTGTATATTTTAAAACTTGGTATTTTTCTGCTGCCGAAACATCCCCCCAAATAGGCTATGAGCACCCAGCCAGGGAACCAGGTGCACCAATGTGATAAGGCTGCCCCTGATACAGGTTCCCCTTCTTGCCCTCCCCTGTGACCTAGTGACATTCAAATGCACCAATAAAATCCCCTCAAGCCTTTGCTTGCATACTCCACCCTGACCCCCATACAGGCACTTGCCCATGGGTCCCCAATCCCTGTCCCCACCTGCTTGGTTGAGCTCACTCCCTTGGTGCTCCCCGCCATGTGACTCCCTCATGGCATGCAGTGACTGTCTCTCTAGTACCCATGAGTATAATCTATGTCTTCTTGAGCCTCTCCCATGTCCCTGCTTGTGCCTGCACCTGACCACCTCATGAAAGAACAGAAAACAAATGGCACCACGAACAGGACAGTCTAGTCATGGGTAAGAGGGGACTTAGGAGACGCTCCTCAACTGCTCAGCCTGCTAAGTGGCTGTCCCAGTGGGCTTTACCATCTAGGAAGGCTTATGGTCCTGTTGGTATCCCTGCATGCTGCTCTGAGCTGCTTTGTGTTGTCTCTTTGAGGGACTGCCAAGGCTTTCTGCCCTAAGTGGTGGATCTAGCCCTCCTAGAATGCCCCAAGATTCCACTTCTGACTTGGCAAGACAGGGAGAAAGGTTTTCCTAGAGCTCCCCAATTAAGGGACATATTGGCAAATTTAGATACTAAATTTGGCTAAAGATATGAAGGCTCCACCAAGACCAGGAAGCTTCCTTTTGCTCAAGTTCTTTCCCAAGATGTTAAACTTGCAGGTAAGGCAGGTTCTGCAAATCGGAAGACTACAGAAGGATTTACATACCTAAGTGTTATACAGGAAAAGAGTTGTGTGAAAAAGCAAGTTTTATAAGACTGGCTCGTTTGACCAAAAAAATGAACCTACATCACACAAATGGCCTCAAAAGTCCCTGATTTTAAATCATTCAAAGATCATGCAACTGTGTTATTGTGCATCGATACCAATGGTGACTTTAAATGCAAACTATGAATGATGTATGAAACCCCCCAAATCTGCAGAAACTTAAAGTGAGAAATCTGAACCACGTGCCAGTCCATTGTAAGTGGACAAAAAAGCATGGGTGACTTCAGAAATATTCTGGGATTGTTCTCACACTGCTTCATCAAGAAATTGAACGTTATCTCCAATGTAAAATCCTTGCCTTCAAGGTTTTATTAATTTTGAATAATACCCCGGTTTATTTTTGTAAAGAACCTGAAAATTCCTACCCCAACCTAGGCATTCTTTTTATGCTCCCAAATACTACATCTGTCATCCAGTCTCTCAACCAAAGTATACAGAAAAGATTTCAAGATATACAACACAAGAGACCTTTATAGCAAGGCCTGTGAGACTCTCAACACAAACAAGGAAACCACTATCATGGACTGCTGGAAGTCAGCCACTATATGCAATGTTATTGTTGGCACAGCCTGGGATAGTTATCGAGCAGGTCACTGTCAATAACTGTTGGAAAAATAATTGACGAGCTGAACTGCTTGAAAAGTTTAGAAGGCTTTGAAAGAATGACAGAAAATATAAAGAACAGTGTGAAACACATAATGCATACCACATGGCAAGTAAGTGAAAAAGCCTTCAAAAACTTGAAGATGTGGAAGAAACTCTGGCAGAAAAGGTTCTAGAACCCACCAAAAGAGACCTGGGTGAGAGGGTAAAACAATGCATCCAAGTTAGGGATGATAAGGTTGGTGACAAAAATCAGCCTGAGACCCCAAGAATTGCCCCTCTCACAGCAGCCAAAATATCAGAATGGAATTCTGCCTTGGAAAAAATTTCCGTGACAGGGAAGAAGGTGACCCTATGCTTGAATTCAGCCTCAAATTTAAGTCTTTAACCTCCACTGCACTCCCCTATGCTGGGACACTTACAAGAGGTGCGGTGAAAAGCCAAGCAGACAAAGATTACAATTTTCCAAGCTGCCAGTTCGGGAGGGAAAATTGCTGACACTGTCAAAAGTGGAGAGAGTGAAATTCCTGTGGTAGAACTGCCAGATGTCGACATGCCAGCCTCATAAATGTCTTCCTCTTCTGCAGAATAAATTCCATCCACTTCTCCCTTGGTTTTCTTGGGGCAAGCCAAAGTCAAGAAGTGTAACCACACAGCATACTGTCTCATCATATATCTTGTAGCTCCATCAAAAACAGACTTTTAATTTTTTTCTAGGACTATATGTGCATGACTGTACTATACAGCATGGACTATGTGTTCACACTACTGTTTACTGTATATGAGCACTGAGTGTTTACTGTGTGAGTACTGTATATGCATACTGTGTGTATATAATTCAAAGAGTTAAAGCAGCACAGTAACAATGCAGCAGAGTATACTACCCAAAAATGCTAAAATTATTTTATTATAAAGAATGGTAATTGTAAGTTTTAAAGAAATATGTATTAGATAAGGTGTTTTTAAACAGAAAGAGAACACCCATAAAAGGTTACGTAGTGACTGGTTGATGAAAATGTTTGGACCAGAGGCTCACAGAACCCAACCCTGTATTTCTCCTAGCAATGATGGTTCAGTATTCACTAATTCAGTGTGCATAGCAAATTCACAGAACATAACTAACATGAATAACAAGAATTCACTGCATATAATAAAATGTATGCATGTGTATGTCTAAGTATTTCAGGACTCAAGCCTTTTTTTTTTTTTTTTTTTTTGAGAAATATTTTAACGCTGTTGCCTGGGCTAGATTGCCGTGGCATAAGCCTAGCTCACAGAACCCACAAAC